>LGSM01000111.1:0-73673 GCA_001314345.1 Phytophthora multivora | reverse complement strand
AGCGCCGCATGGAAACGGTTCTCGTGGATCTGAAGTGGCGGGTGTGCCTCGTGTACCTGGACGAGTGTGTGATCTTTAGTAAGGATTTTCCGACGCACCTGGTGCGCTTGCGGCAAGTGTTATCTCGGTTCAGGGAGGCCGGATTCAAACTTTAAATGAAGAAGTGTCATTGGGGACGGAGTCAAGTGGCCTTCTTGGGACACATCGCAACGCCTACGGGCATACTTCCCAACCCGGAGAAGGTGAAAGCGGTATTGAACGTGCAGCGGCCCGTGGATGTATCAGGGATCCGTTCGTTCTTGGGATTGACTAACTACTTCCGGCGATATATTCCCGGGTACGCTTCGATCTCCGCGCCCCTGGAACGGCTGAAAGTGAAGAACGCTCCTTTTGAGTGGAGTGCGGACTGTGAATCCGCGTTTAGACAACTGAAGAGGGCGTTGGTGAAGCCGCCGATACTCGTGTATCCCGACAGCAAGAAACGGCTCAAACTATACGTGGACTCGTCACGGTACGCCGTGGGCGCTTGTCTGATGCAAGAAGTGGACGGTCATGACCGTGCCGTCGCCTACGCGAGTAAACTCCTAACTGGATCTCAGAAGAACTGGATTAATAAGCAGGATAGGATTTCGGTGATAGAGTGCTGGGGAGTCGTCTGGTCGACGAGGAAGTTCCGGTGCTACCTGGACAAGAGAGAGTTTGACTTGTATACGGATCACCAGGCTCTGAAGTGGGTTTTCAGCCCTGGCAATCATACTACGAGCGCTAAGTTGGCACGGTGGGCTATGGAGCTTTCGAACCTGCAGTTCAAGGTGTACCATAAGCCTGGTACTTATATGGGACATGTGGATGGCCTTTCGCGTTTGTCGTCCGAGGTCGTAGCTGCTCTAACGATGCGGGATCTACTGAACCCGGAAGCTGGTGAGCTTCCGTCTTCAGTCGGGGAGCAAGATGGAACAGACCCTGACCTTGGAGCCGAAAGTGGATTGATAGATGAACCTGCGGACGGTCACGTGGATGAGGGAAACCACGGTGCCGTACGTGAGGACACTCAAGCAGATACTATTGACGGAACGCAGCTGTCCCCCGTGGACCGGTTCGGACTAGACAGAGAGCAGTTTGTGGAAGAACAGCAGAAAGTGAGGTGGATCAAGGCGCTAGTGGCTTTCTTACTAGACGGAGCGCTTCCCTTGGATCCATTTCTGCGAGCTCGCGTGGTGCAGATGAGGAACCGGTACGCTGTCGATGACGGGATGCTGGTGCGTCACGTACACTTACCCGCTAGAATTGGCCCAGCCCGGTCGTTGACCGTTCCTGTAGTGCCTGTACCATATGTGGAAACGGTGCTACATTACTGCCATTCTGATGTACTTGCCTCTCGTCTAGGACTCACCAAGACGCTGGAGAAGGTTCACAGACACGCGTTCTGGCCTGGTTGGCGACGTGATGTTGCCGAGTACGTCCGTGAATGTCGACTGTGTGGGAGTGGAATGGGTTCGAGGCCTTGGCGTGCTGGTTTGATGCAACGGATGCCTGTGACGGACCTCACCGGTCCGTTCTCGCTAGTGGTCGTCGACGCTATCGGTCCGTTACCGAGAACTGGGCGAGGCCACCGCTATATTCTAGTGTTCGTAGACTATTTTACGCGATGGGCTGAAGCGTTCGCGGTGGAACGGTTGGTGACCTTCGTCGAAGTCATGATAAATGGAGTCGTGGCGCGACATGGTGTTCCGGCGAGACTGCTGAGTGACAACGGGACGACCTTCACATCCGAGGTGGCGAGGTCCTTCTACCAGACATTGGGAATTAAGAAGTTGTTTGGTGCGGCCTACCATCCTCAGACACAAGGTCTCGTGGAACGGTTCAACGGGAGGCTGATCGGGATGCTGAAGATGCACGCCAGTGAAGCTCAGACGGATTGGGATCTTTACTTGCCAAGGGTATTGTTCGCCTACAAGACGGCCTATCACGAGGCTTTAGGGGACAGTCCTTTCTTTTCGTTGAACGGGCGGGATCCTGTGATTCCTATGGACGTTGCCTTCCTGAATTTGGGCAAGAAGTGGAAAAGTGACGAAGTGGCTCAGTACCGTCGCGAACTGTTCCGTTCGAGGCGCGACTCGCGTTTACTGGTGGAGCGACAATTGATTAAGGCTCAAGACCGGCACGCGAGACGGTCGGAGGGACAAGTAGCCGTGGAGTACGAAGTTGGAGACCCGGTGTGGGTGTTCCGAGTGTTTTGGCCGAGACGTGGAGAAGTACGGACGAAGAAACTAGCTTTCTCCTGGCACGGTCCGTACCGTGTAATAGGGAAGTTGGGCGACAACACGTACCGTGTTGCTGTGCCGTCTCATCCTGGCCGAGTGGTGACTGTGAACGTCAACCGACTCAAGGCGTACCGTGGCCAATGGACTCGTCCTGTCGCTGACGAGGTTCCTAACGGGGTAGATGAGGAAGGTGGACCCGTGGAAAGGGGACCCCTCGAAGAAACGGACCTCCCTCCCTCGAGTTTCACGAAACGGATAACTTTCGGACAGCAAGACACCGCTGTTATAGGGGCAGATGTACCATTACTGGAGGTGGTCGCTAAACGGAAGGTGGACCATTCGGTGGAATACCTGGTTCTCACCGCTAATTACGAGACTTTCTGGTTGTCACGCGAAGCTCTTATGCCCGAGTACGGTACGCTGGTAACCGTGTTCGAACAGTCAGAACGGGAGAAACTAGGGCTTCCTTTGATGAAGCGCAGTACTCGTCTCGTGGAAGCAAACGCGGAGGTTGAAGATGACGACTTGCTGATGAACTAGCGAGTTGGGGAACTGTTTGCGTGATTACAAGAAAATGGAGAAAAAGAACGGAACGCTGAACAGGAACGGATGAAGAATGAATTGATTGTTTGTATTTGAAAAGAGATTACGGGGCGCTATACGGAGGAAAGAATGGCAATGGAAAAGCGTCCTGGAACGAGGAGAAAATGTTACTTGGGCTTGGGAGACACGGCAGCGGACGTGGACGCGGCCTCCCCTTCTTCGGGTCATCGGCGGGCTTCTTATCGTCGGCGGGGCTGGGCGATTCCGCGGCGTCGTGGTCGCTTGCATCATCGGACCCGTGGTAGTTGCTGGTCTTGTCGTCGTCCGGACCGTCGCTGGGATCGTCGTCGTCGTCTACTTCGATGATCTCCTCCTCCTCATCCTCTTCGCCGTCTTCCTCGGAGTCGGCTTGGGCCGTGGTGCTGTTGACAGGCGGGGAACGAGCGTGCGCGGTGAATTCTGCGTCGTCATCTTCGAAGTCGGAATCATCGTCTCCTTGCTCCGAGCTGCGGAAGGGTTTTTCGTTGTTGGGAACGGAATAGGTGCCGTCGAGCAGTTGCTTGGCCACGTCTATCTGGATCACTCGAAGGGAACGGTCGGAAATGAGACGCTTCCACACGCCGGTGGACTTGTTGCCCACCCAGTTGGGGCTGGACGGGGCCTTGCCGTTGATGTCCAAGACGACGCGGGCGAGAGCTTTGTCTGAGAGGCGAAGATGGGGCTTGCGTGTAGGGTCGAGAGCGGAGGTTTGCTCGAGGAGGTCGACTAGGGACCCATAACCGTCTTCGTCGACGCTGTAAGGGGCCAGGGCTCGAGCAAGGGTACGGTCGTAACGGGAACGGTCGCGACGGTACAGAGTGGCCAGGTCCGTCTGTGCTGGGCTGGATGGGTCGGACTGTACTTTGGCGGCGGCGGAGTGAGTTGAAGCTTTGCCCCCGAACCACATTAGGTTGTCGTGGGAGCCATTCTCGAGGCGGTCTAGGAGGTCGTAGTAACCGAAAGTCTAGATGTTGGCACTAATGAACTTGAGTCGCGCTTGAACGGCGTGGACCTTCTGCTTGCGGCGGGCGCCGGACTTGTCGGTGGGCGCGTACAGTGCACAGTTGAAGAAGGTCGGACGGTGCTTCATCCAGAAGCGGTAGTGCTGAAGGTGCAGATGGGAACTCCTTGGGGTCGTACCAGGCCCGCTGCTCGGACCACGGATACACCAGACGGAAGGGGGCCTTGCCTTGGTCTTCGGCTTCCTTGAGCATCTTCTTGATGTCGCGCTTGATCGGGTTGGGAGTGTCGTCTGGAAGCTCGAAGCGGTAAGCAGCTCGGGACTTGGACGATAGAGAACTTTAGTTTCTGGAACAACTAAGGGGGTTACGAAAAAAAAATCCGTACTTAGGGAAAAAATAAACGGTACGGCGTAACCTTTTGTTCCAATCTGATCTTCCTTGGAATAACAAGGGGGTCGAGATGTTTCAAGGAACAGCTCATAGAAAACCTCCATAATTTTAATCTCTCCACAAACACTACAACAATCAAACATCTAGTCACGGAGGTTCAACACACTCTGATTCCGCACTCCGATTCCGCACTATGAAGGCAACATCATCGCTCAAGCGTTCCAACGTCTCCTGCCCCTTCCGCCCTCCGGTGAAGGTCCGTGTCGTTGCTCCACGACAAGGAACACCTCATTCGGGCTCCACAACACCAGACACAGCCTTTGACGAGACACCTAAGACTGTACAACACAACAAGACCGGTTCGGTCACATGCCGGGCCATTGCTGATGGAGATACGGCGAACGCGACCCGCCCGGAAGCCGAAGAGGAAGTAAACGACGCTATGGAAGGTGTTAACGAAGGTTATAGCTCCACTAGAAAGCATGTGTGACGTACAAGACAAAGGAGGACTGTCTGGTTATGGAGGTTGTGCTAGGAGACGATGGCTTGTTTGAAGGAGAAGGTTCTAAGACCGAGCGCTGGGTAAGGATCACGGACTGTGTGCGAGATGTCATCAACAAAGACATCGACCCAGATAGTCTTTGCAAACATGTAGATCAACTTGCAAAAAAACACAAGTGTTTCTCCCCTTTCTGACTTTATAATATTTTTGTGTGGTACACCTAAATCGAAGACTGAATCGTCCAGGGAACTAAAGTTGATTGTGGTCCTCTAGGAATATCCTCTTGGAACAAATCACGTTTGTTCCAATTCCAAGAGTTGTTCCAGAAACTAAAGTTCTCTGATGTCTTGCCGGTGCGCTGTTTCTTATTCGGCGGACTGGAACTGGAAGAACTTCGGGTGGTACGGCGTTTGTTGGGCGAAGACGAGGGCGAAGCGAAGAGAGCGTGGGATGGAGGATGGCCTGCGAGCATGACGTCGGGAGACGGCAGCAGGACCACTACTTCACTGAGAACGGTAGGGACCGTTCCGTCGTCGGTGACGACGGCGAGCGCGAGGTCGTCGAGCGCTTGAAGGCCGGTCGAAGCATCGTTGGTGGCCAGGAGGTCGCGGAAGCGGGCGTAGAAGTCGACTTGGGCGGCGAGAGCCTTGTCGGCATCTGACGACTTGGCCGTGCTCTCGAGGCGCGCTTGAAGACGTCCAATGACGGCGTCCTTGTCGGTGTCCTTGGTCTTGGTCATGACGGTGATGGGAAGAGAGTGGAGGGCGGCTTGGCTGCTTATTCGCGAGTGAGGTGCTGGACTCGAGGGTCGGGACGAAGAGAATCTGGGGTTGATGTCTGGAGACATCTTGTGGAAATTATCGGTCCTTCGCTCAGAAACGCGATTGGACACGGTGGTCATACTCTGCGAAGAGACGCGAGATGGTGTCTGACACGGTACACTGAGGCTTTCTGACTATGATCGATGGGTACGGTCTAGTGGTACGGTGTCTAAGCTAGCAAGGAAAGTGAAGTTGAAGCACAGTTTGCATCTGGCTCTGAAGATGGAACTGCTCCGTGACGTCGCCGAGGGATGCGCGTGGGCGGCCAGTGCATCGCTACCTCTACTGTGGCGGCTGCTTCGCTATCATTGGACTGGCCTGCTCTGGGCTGTGGGTGGAATCCTCGCCTGGACGGTGACCAAGCCCCTGTGGTTTATCGGAGGACGGTTGAGCTGGACGGTATTCGGGTTCGCGTACAAGTGGGCTAGTCTGACCAAGATGAGCATCCTAAGGTACCGTCGACTCGTAAGCGGTCCGTCTCTACGGGACAAGAAACCGGCGGAGCGTCGTTGGAAGATGTACGAGGCGTTGTGGCTAACGCATGTGGCAGTGTTGGAAGCCAAGAAAGAGCATGAAGAAGGACTGGGTCGCCTGCTGCACAAGTGGCTGGAAGCTTTCCACGCGTTGTGGTGTGTGTTCCTACCGGACGTGCTGGAACTGAGCTGCCGAACGTCGGTCAAGTATTGGGTCGGTTCGCGGGCTGAGTGTCGGCGAACGGTTGACCGTGCCATGTGTGTCGTCCGTGGATTTTGGGCGTTCGTATCGTTGTTGCTGTACGCTATTTTCTACACGGTGGTTTATATCTACGAGATTGTCGAATGGAGTTGCTGGGGAAGCTCGGGAGTGGGCATACTACTGGTGACCCTGAACTATCTGTCGGCCGAAGGGAATATGACCGAAGATGGCGGCCTCACGTTCGACGAAGAGATCGGAAAAGCGAGCGGTGCGGTTGTCGCGGCCTGCATGGCCAGTTGTCTGTTACGGTGGTACGAATCGACGGCGGGAGGAAAGTCGCCTATGCAAATGGCTAGTGATCGGTACGCTAAGTGGTGTAAGGACTTGGAGGAACAAGAGCAAGCCGAACGTCTGAGCGATGTGTTCTGGCGCCAAGGTGGATGCGTCGGACCGAAGCGACGTGTGCGAACCCTGAGTGAGACGTTCGCTGAGCGCAAAGCTATCCACGATCAAGTCCTGCGGCACCAACGTGCTGCTGCCGCTCGACGTGGGCGTCGAGTTTCAGTCGGGGAGGATGTCACGAGTGAGAACGGTGGGCACCGTCTAGGTCGTGCTCCGTACCGTCCCTCCTCTCGTAACCGTACTGATCAAGATCTATTTTGGGAGGATCGACTTGGAGAGGATCCGATACTGGGTGAAGAGTTGGAGTATGCGACAAGAGCCTCTGTTCGCGGAAGAAGGATGAATGGGCGCTCTCGCGAGAAAGTTCTCTAGGTGCACGTGGCCCCACTGCAAAGCCCGCCGCGTTGCGTAAATACTGATGCCGAGGATGGATGACACGGTGGTGCGTCTCGCTCGGAAGGACGGCTTGCTGAGTATGCAAGTAGGAGGGGTGTGAGGTACCGGGAAGGAACAGCTTGGACAAAGGAGGACGGATGACGATGAAGGACCGCGGGAGCAAAGGTGCGGTGAGATCGGTAGTAGGTCAGTCGTGAATTAACCTTGGACACAGCAAGCTGAAAAAAGCTCGTTTAGCAATTTTGACTTGTTTTTGGTATTAAACCGTTCTACACAGAACTCCTCCGTACCGTTCCTCTACAAACCGACTGTTAACCGTCCCGTCCAAGAGCACGCTCGCGACACCCGCAAAATACGATAGCATAATTTTAAGGATATTAAAAGTGGTAGGTGTCGGAAGTGAGGCTATAACCTGTACTGCTACCGTCTCTCCCTAGTATTCAAGCGGTTTGAATCAAGGCTTACTTGTATTTGTTTAGCGCTCCCGCAATTCTGACCTCCGGGAGGGTAGGTCACCTCCCCCCTATTACAAGCCCACGTCCCCACGCCCGTCTCAAATGGAATAGGCAAATATAATGTTTGCCTAAATGCACCTCCAAAATATAATACATGTACACAAAGCAAAAATAGTTTTGAAAGTTAACATTTTATATCGATGCGGGCTCAAGACCTGGGAAAGGATCCGCTGACATGGGTAGCTCTACATGTAGCTGCCTGCCTGCCTCGTATTTGCTGCCAACTCTCGATCACCTCACGCTGTCTCTCTTCTAGAGCTTCGTCAAGCTCCTCTGCGTCCACGTGTGCTGCAACTTACGCGAGCTTGAGGGGCTGCCATCGAGCCATGCATGGCGGTGGAAGACGTCGGGGTTCTCCAGGGCTCGTCTGCTGACGAAAGCTCAATGCTGCGGAGTGGTCGTGTCCGTTGTGGAGCGAGCCGATCGAGGTGAGGCGTGTGGAGCTGAGCAATTCTCCGTGTAGCCATTCGAGTCGTCTGTAACTATAATACTGGCTGGCAGTGGAGCTGAAGGTAGATGACGGCACTGCTCTGGTCAAGGCGGTACTCTGGGGGGAAGGCGTCCAGGCCCCTGCGGCACTGGGAGACCTCGTGCATGTAGAGGGGAAGCTCAACATGGACAGGAACTGGGGCCTGATAGAACCGTCAGTCACTACGAGGAGCTGAAAGAAAAAAAAAAGACCGGGAAAGCTCACGTTGTGCTGCACTTTTAGGTCTCGAGAGCTCCGAATCCTTCGGATCTCCAAAGTGGACGACCCGAACGAGGAACTGCTGCATTGGAGCCAGGTGATGGAACTGGAACAGAAGTTTTACTCAACTGCAGGGCAACACAACGCCACGGCAGCTGAAGCTGGAGGTGGTGCCCAAGGAGGAGGACCATGGGAGGATATTGCCACCGACGTATTTTTCAGGCTTACCATTGATCCCAGCACAAAACAACGGCTTGTAGACCGACGTGACTGTGATCCTCGTGATGCCGTGCTGGTGGAGACTCTCGAGGCTATTCTTCTCCAGCAGAGAACAAGCAGCTCCAAGGAGGCCACGAGCATCACATTCAGAGATCAAATTGCTGCACTGGAGTCTGGCGCGACCGTAAGTTTCGCTTGTGTTGGTAGCGATAACGCTTTAGTTTTGATTAACTGACCTGGGTTCTTTCTAGACGAACGGAGACAATTTAACAACCAACAAGAATCAAAGGATCCGAGCCTTGCAGTATACTTTTCGAAAGTTACGTCAGGCAGGGCTCTTATTCCTGGAAGACGACGAAGCTGATCGTCATATTCTGCTGAGCTTTGAGGCTGTGATGAAGCCTGCGCTCCTGCACGTGCTCCAAGGTGTGTTCTAGATCATTTATGAGACTATTTCCCATCAGTAATACTGCTGTGTAGCCCACTCGCTGGGTCTTTCTGTTGCTGAAATCGCAGATGCAATTTTGACTCAAGAGCGATTCAAGTTCGTCCCGCTACGATGGATCGAGACTAGTCTTGAGAACCTCTTAGCGTCTCATCTGGTGATTCAAAGAGAGGAGTCACAGCTATTCTTTATCACGCAGAAACAATTTGAGACGAAGCACTGCACGAACTAATTTGTACCTACTGTACGGCTTGTCTCCCCCTATGCAGTTGTCTCCAGGTAGTAAACCCACGGCTGAAGCTCCTTCGACTTGGAACAAGACACGAACAGCTTCCCTGTTTCGCTGGCACCACCTTGCACCGTCTTGTCACTTCTCGCCGACGACGGAGCGGCTTCGACCCTCACAGTGATGACCCTAGACGACTTCGCAGGAATCGACAGGGACGTCGTTGATAGCACAAAGCGCGGGTTGTCGACCATGATGTCAAAGTCCTCTGGAGTCGAGAAAACGTTCTTGAACTCAATGTCTTTCGTCGTTGAGAAGACGTAGGGACCTTGAGGCAGTGGAGGCACGGACAACCCTTGCAGTGTGCACTTGTACTCGCCAACGGTACCAGAAAAGAGGGTCAAGGTGTCACGGAAGTCCCCAATGGCTTCAGGCTCGAACTTGATGAGGATAGACTCGTGCTTCCCTTCCCAGGACGAAGATCCTTCAACTTTGCAGGTTTCCGGCACGGAAAACGACGTAGGATCCTGGACAGAGCATGAGAGCTCTGCTGCTGCCTCTGCGTAGCTTGTGAAGGTAAATGTCTGCGTTTGAGAGCCACCTAGAGGCGCTTTGAAGTACAGGATGCGCTCGGGGCCCACAGCTTGGGTGCTAAGCGCCAGATTGTACGTGTACTCTCCAAGCTCCACGAAGCTGATGGTCAGTTTGCTCTCTATTGGAGTCTCGGAGTGTAGTGTCGGTCGGTATTCAATCTGATACGAACCTTCGGATCGGCCGCTGATCTCCCCAAGCTGTCGCACCCGAATGGAAGAACTGGAGCATTCCCACCACCGAACTTTGTCCACGAAGTTGATCTGGCGTAGTGGGTCAAAAGGGTTTTCAATGGCAATCGTTTTCCGAACAGATTGACGCACTGGGGCCTCAAAGTAGAGCGTGTCTACATCAACAGCCTTCGAGACGGCCACAGTCACGTCCTGTGTTAAATATTCCCCACTCTCCTGGTTCACCAACCGCACCCCCAGATTCACTTTCCCTTCGGTGTAGCAGAAGAACTTCATGTTGTAGTTGCGCGTCGCACCAGCGTGCAGTAGAATCGACGACGGCCCTTGTACAACAATTGACTCGTTTCCAGGGGGCTTTTGAATCTCCACAGTAAACGTCTGTGAGGTCTTCAGCCAGTTGGTGATAGGGATCGAGATGGACAACGTCTTCTTGGCTGCAGTAGATAGGGAGATTGAAGCAGTGGGCACAGGAGCTGATGCTTTGCCGAACAGGTTGTACAGCAGAGCACTCCCGTCAGGTATCGCCAGGAAGATAGACCCGTTGTGGACTGTGGGGCGTTGCTCATCGATGTCTTCCTGGGAATTCTGCTTCGTCATGGTCAAAGGCGAGTACAAAACATCGAGGTTCGCCTTCCCATGAGCTGGGACCAACACGTTCTCCGGACAGGACCAGTGTTCGCCCTGCACAACGGGGAACAAGTTCCAAGGAGATGCCGTGGCGTTCTCAACCACAACGTCCTTGTGGATCTCCTGTCTCACTGGGGAGTCAAAGTGAACGTCTTGGATGGACGAAGTGGCTTGAGGAACGCAAGAGCCCACCAGCGTCAGCGTAGCGGGAGCCGTCCCCTCGATCAGACAGGTTACTCTCTCATAGCGAATGTCTGGATTCACAGCAGCCGGTTTGAACGTCACCTCGATGCTTTTGTGCTGGTTGGGGGCTACCATTCCTTCGGATGGAGCGACGACAAAGTCGGGGGCGAACTCTCGCACATTCCAATGGAATTTTGTGGCGACATCTCCGCGATTCTGCAAGCGGATCTTCCGTACCAGTTGGCTGCCGAGACAAACGGCTCCGTATGAAAGCGTATCCGTCTCCAGCGCCACCTCAATACCCTGACAGCAGCCGGATAGTGTCAGCAGCTTCTTCCTGCTCCCTCCAACGCGAATGAACACGTCCTTTTGGAAACTTGGGGTTCGTTGGGTGGGGGTGAAGCGGAATTCGATGTCTGCGCTCTCTTTCGCTCGAAGGGGGAGCTCTTGCTGAGGGAAAATCGAGATCCCCAGGGCCTCCAGCGACGCCACTCCTGGTTGGGGTGAGTCCACACACTCCACCGCCGTCTTCCGCTTGGAGCGGTTCACAACCTTCACAGTTCTTGATACCTGCTGGCCGATCTGTAAATTCCCGAGAACAATCATCTGCATGGACGAGTTAACCAGCTCCACCTTTGGGAAAACGCCTTCTCCTCGGATACTGACGTTGACGGTAGACGAACCGTTGATGGTGAACGGAATCACCTCGAGATATGCGACTTCTTGTCTTGCTGTGAACGTGATAGGGATGCTCACCGTCTCTCGAGGTCCCAGTACAGTTGGTGAGCAATCCACTCGAAGATGAGGTTTCTTCTCGAACAAACAGTCAAGATCGATGCCGCTCTCTGGGTCCATATTGAAGACAGTGAGAGTTGCAGTCTCTGTTACCGGAGTCGAATCGTTTTCTGCAATGAAGCACGGCCCAAAGTCGTGGGAAGTGAAGGAGAACTGCAGCATCGGAGGAACAGCGTTGCCCTGTAGAGCCAAGACGTAAGTGCGAGAGCCAGCCACAGTGCAGGTCGCTTGCGTCCCGTCGAGAGAAGTCTGCTTGGTCGGTGCGAAGAGTAGACGGCACGTCACTTTGTCGTTCTTCTTGATCGTCCCCTGCATGGGTTCAATGGTGAAGGCCGTAGACGGTTTTGCCAGCGTCCAGTTGAAGTCAAAGTTGAATTTGCCGCTGTTGTGGATGACCACAGACCTCTGAGCTTCCTCGTTGACTCGTACAGCTCCAAAGTCCAAGATATTCCCAGACCCAGGAAGAAGCACCCGGCTTTCGTTCCGGTCGTCACATTCCAACGCCAACGCGTCGTGGATACTGTAACCCTCTCCTTTTACATTCAGAGACAGTCGCGTAGGCTTCCGCTTGACGATGCAGTTGAGGTTGAAGCTGTAGGACTTTTCCTCCGTCGGAATGAACTCAATCTCGATCGACGTCCGACTGTTAGGCGGAATGACTCCACTCAGAGGATGCACGATCAGAGCTGGCACTTCTCCAGCGAAATCCAATGAGGTCTTGTCAAACACAAAGTTGAATGGAATGTGCTCCTGGTTGACGAGCGCGATGCTCTGCGACGTTTTGGTCCCAATTAGCAGCGTATTGAAGTTCACACTCCCACGATCCAGTGCCACACGAGGCTCCGTTGTCGTCCCTACAAAGAGAAACAGTTGGCTGACCTGGAAGTGCGGGATTTTGAAGTACCAGAACATTTCCTGTAGCTCCAGTTGCTGTGGAGTGAATTCGAAGATCATTTCGCAGCGTTTACCAGCTAACATGAGGCCTTTAGGCGTAGCGCAGCGAAAGCAAGGGTTAACCTCCCCCTGTGGCGCCCACGAGAACTCATACGAGACATTCGTAGGGTTCACTACGTAAAAGCGCCTTGTGTTCCGAACGCGAACACCCAGAGACTCCATCTCGATCACTTTAACGGAAGGGTCCAATGGTCCCAACTCACCATGAGGACCGAGAAGATTTGGCGCTCTCCATTGTGCGTAGTCACTCCTTTCCACGTCGAAATGGCAGGCAGGCCGGAGAGATCCGCCTCGAACTTCCACTTTAATCGCAGTGATTGTGTCTCCCTGAGCGTCCGGGATCTCAAAGTTCAACCCGTAAAAGTACTCGTCCACCTCCATCGGCGCGAACTTAATGGTGAATACTTGGCTTTCTCCCCCACGGATGGTTCCAATGGAAGGAGCCACTTCAAAAGGACAATTGTCGTCCAAACCACCAGCACGTAACGCGTATCCTACATCCGAGTGACCAGGGAGCTCTTGGACCCATCTGCACGAATACGCCAACCGGATCTTGCTCCTGTTGTATAGAGTGATTTTATGGGTACACACTTGCAGCATGAAGGTCTTGCGGAAGGCAATGACTGTTGTATCGCACTCGAATGACAGGACATCAGCAGCTGCGAAACAACTCAACTGAATGGACGATGAAGCGCCAATTGCCTCGTACTCAGGCTCTGCGATGGCCTGTTTCGAACCGCCACCAGCTCCTGCTTGCTCGAAAGAAATCGTCTGAATAGATTCGTCCCAACCGCTTTCGTCGCTCTGGTTTACTGTCTTGTTCTTGTAAGAGATCCGCTGGGACTGCAGAGCGATCCGATAGGCCTGATAGACGGCTGCTTCACTAGCTGAGCCTGGTTCGAACGTCGCTCTGATGAGTTTGTGGGCTTTCGGTCTCAGATGTCCAATACCAGGTGAGAAGTGGAAGGGTTCACCCTTAGGCCACTCGAACCGCACGACATCAGCCGATTGGTTGCATAGAGAAAATACTTTCGTGTCTTTAAAGAAGAGACTCTCGCTTGTTGACTCGTCTCCGTCTTTGTTAGCACCAGGAAGACGGATATCGTCAAAGTGGAGCTCATCGTCCAGCCCTTGAGGTAGGTCTTCAAACACCAGGTCTTCTCTGTATCCAGAGCCAGAGAGCTTGAACGTGGTCTCTTCGAATGGATTATTCTGCACTGTGATCTTCAGTTGGGACGTTGTGAGCTCGTCATGGGATTTTTGCGGTCGGAACTGTAAGGTTAGAGACTCGGTAGCTTTCGGTGGCACTACGACCGACCCGTTCCCCAACGCGAAGAGGAAATTGGGGTTAGTCTGGATGGAAAACAGCACAGTGGCGGGTAGAATCCCATCATTGCGCAGTGCTAAGCGCATATCCTTGGCTTTGGACGTCCGCACTCGACCAAAGTCCATCACTAACGCGCCCATGGAGTCTCGAACTGTAGGCTCGATCACTGTGACACAAGGCATTGTCCCTTCGCCTCGCATGTCGAACTCCAGAAGCTTATCAGCCACGATGCTTTCAGACGGACTGTCCTCCACTTTTGCTCGGAACGTCGCGTGGAACAGGGCGATGGTCGTTGGGCGGAAGTAGACGCTCACGAATCGGTGTTCAAGGGGAGGGATTTCCCACACTGCTGGTTGGACAGTGAACGCTTGAGCCCCTTCTTCGGCCCCATCAGATCCAGAACCTGCTGAGACTGAAAACTGAACTGTACTGCTCACTTTCATGGGGTTGGAGATCTTGAAGCGCTCCACTGTCCCTTTCCAGTTGGCTGCAGCAATCAAAGGACCGAAAGAAAAGACCTTCTCCTTCTCTGCAAACGTCACCGCTTGGATACTACCAGGGAACGAGCCACCCCGAAGCGTTGGTACAGCTGACTCAACTCCAAGGGAGCGAATTACCGTCTGCTCCTCGAAAATACTTTCGTAGTCGGTAGTGTTGATGCCAGGGTAGCAGCTTTCACCCACCAGTTCGTACAGCAACAGGTTCGTTTCTGCCGTGTCGTCCCAATTGCGACCTGAAATCTCGATCCGCAGTGTCTCGCAGTACACAGCACAGTCCTTCGGCTGGAAACCCACATCCAAGCCCATCGTAACCCCAGGGTCGACAGTTCCGCAGTCAGGAGACACTGAGAATTGCCCGAGACTTAGTGGGACTGGAGTCAGCGGCGTGTCGATCATCAGTGCGTCTTTCCTCGAAGTCTCTGGTCTGGACGACTCGATGCGGAATTTGAACTGGAATTCCCCGTCGTTGCGGATCTCGATGCGCTTCGTTTGCGCCTGGTCGCTGAACTTGTGCGGCCCAAAGTTGATCCCTCGGTTTGGCTGCAGTCGGAACTTGCTAAAGACGGACCTGGCGCTCGTGTAGACATAGAACTCGCGACAGGCTTCCCCCGACAGCATCTCGATGATGGTGCATTTGATGTCCCTGCAATCTCTCAGAGTAACTTCGCTCTTGGAGGTGAAGGCGACGCTCACGGATGAGGATTGACCAGGTTCCAGTACCATTTCACTTGGTTCGATGGTGAAATACTCTCGTGTGACTGGGCTTCTGATGGAAATGATGTACTTGATGCTGTACTTGCCTCGGTTCTTGATGTTGAAGGTTCGCGAATGTCTCTCACCAACGCGAACCAGTCCGTAATCCAGACTTCCATCGCCAGCAATAGAACGAGCACCTGTGGTCCCTGTAGGAGCTTCACTCACTTCATTGTCGAAAGAGCTCACGTCGATCTTGTAGGCTTCCCCTCTTACAGTCAATTCCAGCAGTCTATTGCGGTCGTTCAGCTGCAAGGCACTCTCAGCATCGGAGAACTCAATGCGGAGGGGAAACTCGTGCACAGCCTCCGTCCCTGCCGAGAAGACGACGACAACTGGGGCCTTCTGCAGAGGCTTCACAGTCCCTTCTAAGGGGAAAATTCTGAAATCTGCAGGTAAATCTTGGCCGAGTAAACGCCACGAGACTGCAATAGGCGACACGTTCTCGATGTAAAATGTTTTCTCGTCCTGGCGCTTTAGTAAAAGCTGTTCGAAGTCCAAGAGTGGACGTTCTGGAGAATGAGAGGGGACCGGCACTGGGGGCTGCTCGAAAGTCGATCGAGATGAAGGTGGGGCGCTTCCTGGGACGTTGGAGCGAGAAGACAAAGGAGCTGGATGATCCTCCATACTATCCGCGTGCTGATCCTCCCGCTCTGAAGTACTCGCAGCTGCAGGTTGTTCCCACGGTCCACGGAGCTTTAACTCCGGAGTACATCCGTAACAACTGATCTGGAACTGCACAGGCTCCGGATTGTCGCTAATACAACAAATCAAGGCGTTCTCATGAAGTCCATTCTCCTTCGGGTTCGCCCACACTTTCACTTCTCTTGTATCGCCCTCTTTTACCTCAAGAGTAGTAGGAAAGATAACAAACGCATCGTCGTCCTGCTTCTCCATGGCGAACTCCAATCGGATCGGGAATCTGCTGCTGTTGGACATTCTAAACACTTCGACGTTGTTGGGACTCGATTTCTGCCATTCGATGAACTCGCGCTCAGCCTCCGGAGCTTTCACTGGCTGATTGGCGATGATTAGAGGCCCGAACTCGAACTGGTTCCTCGAGATGACGAACTTCTTCTGCACAAAACCCCCTTCCGGCCGACTCTTGACTCGGTGCATGAACACATTTCTCGGGTCGCTGTTGATGGTAGGAACCCCGCAAATTCCACGCCCAAAGAGCGTAAACTCTCGTCGGACGCCTACGATCTCGAAGCCCAAGCTGCAGTCGAAGTTCCCAACGTCTACTGACGAGAACTGGACAAGCACATTCACGCGCGAGCGAGGGGCGATAACCCAGCGACAGACAGGAGAAGAACCTTTTGTTACGGTAGCTTCCACCCCAGTGCTCGACGCTTCAGAGGCTTCTTGGGTGTCCAAGTGAGCTCCAGCTTCAGTTTCAGGATTTATTCGGTCTTTTCCCGCTGTTGGTGGGCGAGACGGGTGCTTGCTTGGCACTTGAGAGCGAGATCCGCTGGAGTGCAGAATCTTCTCACTGCTGGCTTCAGAGGCGCTGGTTGCTAGCATGGCCGGTGAACTCAACGAAAAACGAGCGACCTTTTTACGAGGAAACCTTTCTGGTGGCCTCCGGACGAGCTGGAACTTGGCAGCGGGGGGAATGCGTAAGTGACTGGACTCCAGTTCTCGGACGAACTTCTCAATAGCAGAATAGATGATCCCGTGGAGAAGAAGCGGCGGACCAGCATCTACGATAGGAATGTCCAGGATGAAGTTGTCAGGTGTGGAGCGCTCTTTAACCAGCACAGTATCCACGTTGTTTTCTCTACTGGATGTATCGGAATTCTCAATCTCTACTCCATCTCCAACGATGAACAGAGTCAGTTGGCGCTTCGTAGCTTCCAGTGTCTGCACGTACTCCACATACGTCATAGGCCTGAATACCTCAGCAGACTGAGATCGAGCCAAATCCACGGCCTTCTCTTGGACAGCCGTGTCTTCCTCAGGTGAATTACGTGACTGTGCATTTATCAGGTCACTTTCACTGCCTCTTATGTCGGACGTTAACGACTGGCGTGAAAGCGAATCAGCGAGATCTTTGCTTTCTGCCTCCTGTAGTTGATCTAGTTGGACTTCTCCACCGTTTTCAGCTAGTGGTTCGGAATCTGCTTCTTCAGTAACTCCAGTCTTTTCGTTAGCTACAATATTCCCAGAGCTGTTCGAAGTTAAGCGGTCATGTAAAGGAATCGACGCAACAGAAGGGTCTCCACCTAGCTTCTCCTCTTGATTCATGAGCAGAGCCGTCATCGCCTCGTAGCTGTCTTCATCAAAGCACAGGACAATGATCCGCGCTGTTACCAGCACCCTCGAGCATCTTTTCAGCGTCTCTTCCAAACTTAAAAACGAGTTCTCGAATCCATCCAACACGCCACCGCTTTTCAGGTCAGACTGGGACAGTCTCCATAACACAATCTTCTCTAACAAAGGAGCTAATCGCTCGGGAATCGTCTCCTCTTTCTGGAGTCCTTCATGCGTGTCATCCGATTCCGGAGTCTCTTGGTGGCGCTTTTGTGCTTCAGTAGCTCCGTTCCCTCCATCGTCAGGAGAAGGTGCAATATCAAGTTCATCTGAGTTGATCCCAAGAGCTTTGCGTGTTGCGGTGGCGAGTGGACCCTTTGCACAACAAAGAGCTTTAATTGCGCCATCAATCGTCCACACAGCCAGTGACTCTTTCTCTGCAAGAAGGTGAGCTTGTGTGGACTTCCCACATCTCGGGGGTCCCACCACGATGTAGTCGATTCCTTTTCTTGGGGGGATATTAAAGTCCGCAATAGGGGACGAATCCGCTATTTCTTGTACATCGACATCCTCGTTCTCTTGTGGGGAAGACTCAGTATTCCCGTCGACAGATTCATCGAGTATCTGCATCACGTCCGTTGAAATCAAACCATTTTCTCCCAGATACTCCGTCACAGACTGCCCGGGAACTCGTACAGGTAGTTGAAGAGTGTCTTCAGAGGTAAAGACACTTAGAGACCGGAGCAAAGCTTCGTCTTTCTGATAACTGGAGTCAAAATCCAAGGAGAAAACTTCCACTGAATAGTCCGATTCGTTGCGAATCTCCACAATCTGTTCCTCTGGTCGGGCGCAAGGCAGCACAGGCCCCAACTCCACAAGAGGAGGGGAGAAAGACACACGTAACTCCGCTCCTTCCCCTCGACACACAATCGATCGTGTCTTGGGGTTGGAGTTGATTTTGATCGGCAGCTTAAGCATGAACTGGCGTCCGTCATTTGGGATAAACTCGATCTGAATGTTCACTTTGGCCCCTGGTGCTAGCAATCCACTTTGAGGAGTGAAGCGGAAGTTCCCCACGTCTTTCGTAGAGCCCATGGGCTTCTTGAATGCCCACTCTGCAGGCACAGCCGACACATTCTGCAGTTGAGTGAACATCGTGTGGCAAGTGCTGACCGCCATTTTGCCAAAGTCGAGACTCTCCGAGGAGATGGAAATGTCCGGCACCGTAACGAGAGCGCGAGCCATAGCGATGCACGGAGGCCCGTTCTTAATCACAATCGGCAGTTGAGCCACGTGGAGCCCCATCTCGATGTTCTTGCGAGCGTGGAAGGTGACGTTAAACTCCACAGACTGTTTCTCGGGCAGTCGCACCACTCGTTCAGGCTCAATCTGGAAGCCCTTGGAGCTTGCCAGGTTCTTGTCCAGTTGGAAGGAAGCAGGGCCGTGGCCGATGTTCGTGACGCTGAAGCGCTTGATCTTGTGCGTCCCCACGACGACATTCCCAAAGTCTAAGACGAACTGCGACAGAATGAATGGAAACACTTCGGTTTGTCGCTTTTTCTGGGTCTTGGCTTCTGATGTAGACGACGGAGGTCGCGCTGGTTTAGATACAGCACGAGGAATAGGCTTGGTCTCTAAGTCTTCTGCCGGGTTGTCACTACTCGGCTCCAGGCTCTTCAGGGCCTTTACGTCCACCTTCTTCAGCTCTTGTACCAAGAGATAATCTGCAAAGAATAAGCGGCAAGCTTCGATCTCAACATCTAGCTCGTCTACGGACGGAGCTGTACCGCGAAGGGGACTGCCAATTCGTTGGTTCAATGCTTTTGACGGAGAGGCTGGCACAGAAACTACGGAACTCGCCTTCTCCACTCCTCGAACTGCGGTTGACAGAGTTGATTTCGAGTCGGAGAATCCTAACACTGCGTTGTTTCCGACACTTGGGGTGTTCCTAGCCTCCACAGCAGCCAAACTGAGCATTCCGAGCTCAATACTGTTCTTTGCACGCTTCTTAAGTTCCTTCCACTTGGGGGGTTCCCCTCGAACCGTGCTGGCTGGGTGGGTTTCTCGCGGGAGATTGAGTGACACTGCTGCGAACGTTCCAGTACCAAAGAGCCTGAAGGGAATGGGCTGGAAATGTGCGATCTCCAGCACCACCGTCTCTTCGAAGTACTCTGGAATACCAGGTCTCAAGCGGACAAGAACTCTCTGCTTCTCGTTTGGGGGGATCTTCCCACTTGTAGGTGTAATCTCTAGTGTTCTCCCGCAAGCGACGCTGTCAATGAGGATGTTAAAGGGGAAGGGGACTTTACCGACGTTTAAGATGGAGAAGTCCCGGTCTTCCGTCTTGTTGTACAGCACTTGGCCGAAATCCAGACACTGTTTGTCCAGTTTGTACACGAGAGATGACGCCTCACCTGACAGTGTTAGTTCGTATTCAGGGCCACCCTCAACCTCGCAGGCGACGGTGCTTTTGAATTTGCGGTTGGCGTGTCCGTAGTAGACGAACTCGACCTTCTCGCTCTCATTGGGCTTCAGTAGTCCACGAATCGGCAGGATGTCGAACACTTGGTTAATCGGGATGTAGGGCTTCTTGGCGGTCGCAGTGGACAGCGCCTCCTTCTCGTCCTCAATGAAAATCCATCGGAAACTGGTATCTACTTTCGATACATTAGTGACATTCATACTGATGGACTTCTGCGTGTCGTTCAGTGTACAGCCAAAATCGATCTTGGTCATCTCGAACGAAAGGTTGGGGAAGCTGATGTCGCCCAGAAGCTCTACGCTGTCCTTCTGCGGGTGACCAGTGTAGGAAACCAGCACTTTGCCATTTATCACGCGACAGGTGTAGTCGTCCTTGAATCCTGGATAGAACTCCACATTCAGATCCACCTTGTCTCCAGGTTGTAAGACTGCCTCCCAGCAGTCCAGCGCAAACGGAGTCTGCGTGCGAAGGGTGAAGGAAAGCGGGAGTTCGCAGGCGTTCATGAGACCCAGCGGCTGTGTCTGTGTCGTGATTTGGTTCCCTGGATGATGAACATACTCGAACGACAGCAACGAGGAGGTCGGGGTGAGTTTTGGGTCCACGAAGTTGGCGCGGATAGCGGTCACGAAGGCCACTTTGCTGACCTTTTCCTTCCCTACACGCGTCTCGCACACCAGTTCCTCTTGTAGAAGACCTGCAGTGGAGGAAAGCCCCTTAAAGACAAAGACACAGGCAGTGCGGGGCTTCAGTTCAATTGTTCCTGGGAAGACCGAGAAGACAGGAACCACTTCGTCGCGCCCTTCAGATGCGCCTCCACTTCCACTGCGGTTATTCCCACCTGATCTGCTGCTCTTGGCTGTAGATCGATTGTCCTGTCCAGCTTTCGACACCTTCTTAGAAGAACTGCCTTGATCTGCGGAGTTAACTTTACTGTTGGTCACAACGGCTGTTTTGTTTACCCACGTAAGCACCTGCACACGTTTGCCCTTGTTTTCCAGCGTGCAGCTCCATTCGCACTCCTTGCTGGTCATCTGATGGTTGAAATCGATCACTCGAAGCTCACTGGGCGACCACATCGTCGTTCCGGTTCCTCGAATGGACAATGGTATGACGAGGTTGTCCCCT
Organism: Phytophthora multivora; assembly: GCA_001314345.1. Classification (NCBI taxonomy): domain Eukaryota; phylum Oomycota; class Peronosporomycetes; order Peronosporales; family Peronosporaceae; genus Phytophthora; species Phytophthora multivora. The sequence continues at coordinate 52,805 of LGSM01000111.1, read as the reverse complement.
TCCGTTATCAAAATGTGCAGTTGGTCCTTGAACACCACAGTGTCGTCCAAATTGGCCACAAGCACGAACTCAAGAGTTTCTCCAGCCATTAAAACGCCCTCCTTCTTGTCGATCTGGAATTTAGAACGTGCGTTGCGGATGAAGGTCTTATACGCCGCCGGAATCAGCGACACGTTCGTCATGCGAAGAATCCGCTCGTGGTCCACAAGGCACGTGCAGTTCCCCCAATTGATCTCAGGCTGGTCCAGTTCCACCTTTGGGCCAGAGCCTGTAGCGCTTAAGGTCACAGAGAGCGGGAGATCTGTGCTTCCTGGGACAGTGATCACCATTGGGAGGCGGATGCTACCGAGTTTCTCGCAGGACAAGGAGATTTCAAGTGACACGCGTTCTCCTGGACCGACGCTGCTCGATAGCTCACCTGTGTTGTATGTAGCGATGGCTCGCGAGTGATCGTCCTGCTCACCGACCTCGAAGCGCCCGCACAAGAGCGTGGACTTGTTCTCTATTACCAGCAGTTGCTTGTGTGGATAGCGGAGAAAGCACCGACCGAAATCCAGCTCCTGTTGGAGAATTGCAAGCTCAGGAACGAAGCACTGGGCCCGTACAGGGATACTGAGTAAGTCAGCTCCTACTCCAGTGACTCCGACCACAAGCTGGTACTGATAGACCTTGACGTTGTAGGAGGTAAAGCGAATAGATATCTGCTGCTCTCCGTACGCGTCCAATTTGCCATCGGACGGGTCCAATTCCAGCTCCTTTTGCTTGTAGCTGGCCTCTTCCGGAACGCGCAGAGAGTAGTTCATAGCAATCTTCGACGAGTTGACAAGCTTGACAGTTCGAGTCTGCGGGAACGAGTAGGAGACGGCTCCAAAGTCCACTTGGTCCACGTCGAAGTGGAATACTGGAGGGATGATGTGGGCCTTGAAGCGCACTGTGAGCTGCTCGTCCGACCCCTGCATGCTGAAGCGGATGTGGTGAAAAGCTTCCCCCAGATTTTGTGAGCAGAACGTCACTTCAACCTTCAGCATCGCGTTTACTGCCAGTGTTTCTTGACTAGGCTGCACCGTCAAGGAGGTTCCAGGGGGCATCGTAAGTGGAATCAGTTCGAATTCAGCTGGGATCTCCCCCTTGTTTTGAATCGTGAAGTCGCGAGTCCGCTCATCGTTGATAAATACGTCGCCGAAGTCGAGCAGCTCGTTGTACACGACTTTGGCTTTGGGACCAATTCCCTGTCCGCGGAGCTGTAGTGGGAGGCGAGCTGCCTGCCCTGCCACCTCTAAAAACGCACAGCAAGAGTACAGACGAGCGATCTCGGGGGTGAAACACACGACAACGTCCACCTCGGAATGAGCCCAGACACGTCCACTCAGCGGCGTCAACGAGAAACACGCGTCCACGAACTGCATGGAATCGTCCAGTGTCGCCTTCCGCAAGTGCCGGTACTTCGTGTCCAGAGCCTTTCGCACGTCAAACGGCGACTGAGTGTACTCCAACTCGGCGTCTTCCGCTTCTTGGAGCTGCAGATCGAACTGCTCATGCTCTGCAGCCTCCATCCGAGCCAGCTCTTCCAGTAGGTTAGAGCGTTCTGTCTCCTCTTGGCCCACATCTGCGAAGGATTTCCACGAGAAATCAAGCGTGAACTCGGACTCGTTGCAGATCTTGATCGTCGTACGGGAAGACAGAGACAGATACGCCGCGCTGGGCTCTGCCAGCGGTTGGCTCAAGAAGATGTCGACGTTGACAACGCGCCCCATCAGCTGCACGACTGCAGTCTGTCCGCTGTCGTCCTTCGCCTCGAGTTGTCCTTCTCCAGATTCTAAGTTAGGTGGCACCAGACTCAATTCAATCTGCACGGCCGCCCCCTGCGCCAACGTTGCACTTGGCGGGGTGACTTGGAAGTGCTCGCTCGTATGGAAGGCGAAGGAGGAGCCGCGCGTGCCCACGTTCCGCACCGTCAGGACGCGAGTCGTGGCCATTTTGACGGGGCACGTGCCGAATTCGAGATCGTCCGGCAAGTCCAGAGCTGCGAACCGTCCGCGAACTCGAACAGGAAGCAGGAAACGCTCGCGCTCCGTGCAGCAGACGAGGTCTAGCGAGTAGTCCGTGACTTCCCGGGGGAAGAACTCGAGCGCAAAGGCGATCTCCATCCCTGCAGCCACTTTGCCGTCGACGCGATCGGGTTTCACGTCCTTCTTGCCGGCGTCCCAGGGCCGAACGCGGAAGACTGGAGACCGCGGAGGTTCGATCTTGAGGCGACGCACGACGGTGTCGCAGTTGCGGAAGCGAAGCTTAATCGTCAGTGGCTCAAAGGGCGTGTACTCGTCGATCCAGACCTCGGCCGGTGTGGGCTGGAACAGCGGCTGGTGCAGTGGCACGGTGCTCGACACGCGCGCGGTGTGGTCTTCGGCGTTCACGAGCTCCACGATCCGAGTCGTGGCATGCTTGGCGGCGCGGGCCTTGGCGGCCGAGAAGGCCGTCAGGATCTCGCTCGGCTTCGGCATCGCTTGAAGCTCTTTCTTGTGTTGAAGTGTCTTTTTGACAATGCGACAGAACATAACACCATTTGATAGCTCGACATTGAATAACGCCCATTACCCAAAAGGTGACGCGTCCATACCATACAGTGACGCGTACATATCCATTTCGGCGAACCCCCCAGCCAGCGAAAATTTCGCTGGCTGGGGGGAATGGCCTTCTATTTGAGTGTTATGTTTTTGTACCTATTGAAGTGGAAACCAAATTCATGTGTCGGACTCCAAAACAAGATTGTGTACACCACACAATTTATTTTGCGCCAATAGAGGTCAAGCTTGACTAACAAATTAAAAGCACCCTTAAATCGCCGGTTAACTTTAAATGAAGTCTTAATTGGGGCTAATGTGGGACGTGAGACATGAGCAAGGCAGTGTAGATGGCTGTTGGTGACGCGGCAACAGATTCAAGCAGGAGCCGCAAGGTAAAGACGTCTTGTACCAGCAGCAGCAACCTCCGCCATCTTCTCGTCGCTTGTGCTTGTTCTCCAGCGTCTTCTTTATGAGTGCATCCATGGCTGCGCGCGTCAAGCAAGTGCTGCAGCGCTACGGTCGCACCGCCTTCCTCTTCCACTCGACCGTTTTCGCCTCGACGCTGGCAGGTTCCTACGCTGCCATCAACCAGGGCGTCGATCTGCAGGCTATTGCCAAGCGCGTCCCGTTCGTGGACCTGTCCAGCATCGACCCGGACGCTGGCACACTGGCGCTCGCGTACCTGTCCACTGTAGCTACGGGTCCGGCCAGAGGAGCGCTCACCATCGCGGCGTCGCCCATTCTCGCGCGTCTGCTAGCGCGTAGCCGTCAGCTCACTAAAATGTAGACGAGCAGCTTCTTTAAGGCGGGCAGGCAGTGGAGCCCTAGCTAAATGCACATTAAAATACCTTCCTCCTTCTCTTCTTCCGGTGCTGCAACGTTCTCGTCCCTTTCTCGTCCCACGTGTCATTCATTATCCAACGCCACACGTCCACAGCAACTTTGTGTCATGCGCCGCTTCTTCGGCCGCTTTGCCAGTCGCTCACGCGTCGTCGCCGGCCGCCAGACGCCGCCGCGCGCCGTCCCCGCGGACATCGTGCGTCCCCCGTACGCGGCGAGCGGCGGCATGTCGGACCTCAAGCCCTTCATCCCCATCCTGGACGCTGAGCAGCAGCAGAGACTGCGCGCCGCCTGCGCGTTGGCTGGAGACATCCGCGAGTTCGCCAAGCCGCTATGCCAGCCAGGAGCCACGACAGAAGATATCGACCGCCTCGTGCATGAGGAGATCGTGCGGCGCGGCGCGTACCCATCGCCTCTGAACTATGGCGGCTTCCCCAAGGCCTTGTGCTCGTCCGTGAACGAGATCGTGGTGCACGGCATCCCGGACAGCCGGCCGCTGGAGGACGGAGACATCGTCAACATCGACGTCTCCGTCTTCCTGGACGGGTTTCACGGCGACACCTCGCAGACGTTCCTGGTGGGGGAGGCAGACGAAGCTGGGCAGCACCTGGTAGAGATCACCAACCAGGCGCTCATGGGCTCCATTGAGGCCTGTTGCAAGCCGCTCAACCGCTTTGCAACTATCGGAGACTTTGTGCAAAAGCTCGCGGATAAGGAGGAGCTAGGCGTCGTCCGGGAATACACTGGCCACGGCATCGGCAAGGAGTTCCACTGCCTGCCGTTCATCCTGCACCACCGCAACGGTGAACCGGGCAAAATGCTGCCAGGTATGGCCTTCACGGTGGAGCCGGCGCTGACAGAGGGCAGTCCGAAGGTGCGTGGTGGGGGAACTATTGGCGTGACGGAGAGGTAGTAAGTGCTAACTGGTGTGTTGCTGTTGCTGATGTTAGATCGTGCATTGGGACGACGGCTGGACGGTGGCGACGGCCGACGGCGGACGATCCGCGCAGGCGGAGCACACGGTGCTGATCACCGAGGACGGCGTCGATGTCTTGACGTAGGCGAGCGCTCTCTGTTTGACAGCTAGACTAACTACGTGAAGCAGACGCTGGTCAGACTTGAACGCTATCCGAATATCCGAACACTCTCACTTCTTTGAAACCTTAGGGAAGAACGGGACCTGAAGCTTCGTGTCCAGTGGGGCCAATGTAGGAAGCTCCTCTTCACTTTCCTTGTTGGTGCTCGAGTTGGACGCAATGCTCAGCCACGCCAGACTGAGGTACGAATGCATCACGTCTGGAACGGTATCCGGGTACTTGCACAGGCCTCCAAATGGGAACTGGCACGAGTAAATGAACTTCTTGCAGCTCGGGACATCCACGAGCGAGTGTTTCCCCAGGAGATCGAGCGTCGCGCCATTCCAGAAGGCGTAGCATGAGTCTGGATCCTTGTTGCATCGTCCTTGGAAACCTCCTTGCTGTCGGAATACGAGCCACCGCACAAGCTCCGACTGTTCACAATTGAGCTGCATCATCCGTCCGGAAAGGAAGAGCGACGCGATGGCAACGAAAACAGCTCCACCATGCGATTCAGCGCCGGTTGTTAGGCCAATTCCTCCGTCGTAGTTCTGTAGACAACAACAGGGGTGAGTTGCAGGAAGCAAACCACGACATTCTGCTTCGGACCGTACCAAACACGAGTTGACGAAGCGCACCATGGCCGTGAGATCGATGCCGGACCAGTCCTCCAGGATGTAGGAGATGGCACAAGCGCAGTAGACGAAGCGCATGTCTTCCTCTGACCCTGCGTTCGCCGATGAAAAGCTACGGGCGTGCACAGTATCAGTATCCTTTAACACAACTCCAACTAAAGTCTCCTACCATCCCGTCTTCTTGTTCTGCAGGTGCTTGAGTGAGTTGGTGATGGCTACTTTGTTCACGCGACTGAGGTCGTCCCCGAGTGTCCGCAGAATGCAGAGAGCAGCAAATGTCGACGCGATGTTGCTGGAGTCGTACACCTCACTCTCGTACTGAGCAGGTGGACAGCCGAAGACGTTCCCCATGTACGTGCCTCCTCGGAAGCCGCAGTCGCCGGCGTTGAGACTGCCGTCACGGCAGTCCGGCGGCACTTGTAGACTGTAGACCCAGTCGATGATTTGGCGCTTGTTCACGCGCTCCAGCTCGCCCAGCAGCGCCAGGCCGTGGATGCAGAAGAAGGCCAAGACCACGCGCTGCGAGTCCTGCGACGCGTAGGGCGTCGGCAGTCCCCGCAGGTTCTTGAGGAAGTAGCGCGCGTGCAGCTCACGGTCGAACGGCAGTGACATCGCAGCGGTGAATAAACAAAAAAGTGATCTTTGGGTCCGTAGCGCTTTAGAAAGGGAGCGGCGGGACGTGAGTGAGCAAGGGACGCAGTAGGACGGACAGTCCTAGTGCTGCACGTAGAATGCAAAGGAATGGAGAGATTTATTAGGTTGAAGCTGCTTATTCGATCTGGAAGACGGCCGAGTTGGGCGAGCCGGACATACTCTCGTCGGTGTCCTCGGGGCGGCGGATTCGGAAGTCGAACTTAACGTTCATCAGGCGCTGGTTGTCGGTGCGGCGCATGACGGCGATGTCGCCCACCACCACGTCGCCCTCGCACACCTGCATAGGCGGGTAGAGCGGGAAAACCTGCTGGCCCCAGTGCGTGGGCTGCACAAAAGGCGACGTGGTGAGCGTCACCTCCTTCTCGGCCGGGTTCTCCGGGCAGCCCTTGAAGTCGACGTCGAACCAGCCGGCGATGCCGCCGAAGCGCGACATGATGGAGATCGGCATGGAGAAGGACGCCTTGACCTCCTTGATGTCGTCCAGCGTGCACGAGCGAAGGTCCCACTTGGCGAACTCCACCTCGTCACCAATGAGGTCTCCGGCGCTGAGTTCCTCCCACGAAGACGTGTGCAGCGAGTACTGCTCCTGCTCCTTGCGGAAGTCGTTACCCAGCACGCTCATGTCGACGCCCCAGGAGACCTTCGTGTTGTCCACGAAGTTGCGCCAGCCGTCCATGGCCGAGGAGAACTCGCTGAAGCGCTTGTTGCTGTTGTCCTCGTTACACATGGGGGCGATGAACATGCTGGCGTGGGACGGGAACATGGCTCCTTCGGGCTTGAGCCACCGGTCGCGGGCCACGATGACCGAGTCGAACATGGACTCGCGCAGAAGGAAGTAGCCCATCCACTCCGAGATGATGACGTCCACCTTCTCCGGCAGCTCCACGTCCTCGATCTTGGACTGGATGACCGTGATGATGTGGTCCTGGCCGTTGGCCTTGATGACTTTACGTGCTTGCTGCGCAATGTCCGTGGCTTCCACGGCGTAGACCTTGCGAGCGCCCGCCTGAGCCGCCCAGATGGACAGGATGCCGCTGCCGGTGCCCACGTCCAGCACCACCTTGTCCTTGAAATGGTTGGGGTTCTCGAAGATGGAGTCGCGGTAGCTCTGCATGCGCAGGTCATCCGACAGCATCTGCTTCTGGTGGTAGATGTACGCGTACGTGCAGAAGTAATTGGCAAAGTCCGACGACGCCTCCCACTGCTTCTTCTTGTCCGGCGAAATGTCCGTCATTTTGGCTGTAGTAGGCTCAGGGGGGGGGGGGGGGGAAGGCAGGCAGGCACAGGAAGGAAGCAGAGGCAGCAGCAGGTAATACGCCGATTGAGAGCCACCAAAAAAGCTCCTCGATCATTTATAATGTTGCGCTTGAGTTATGTTGCGCTTGCGTTTAAGTCACTCTCACCTGCGCTTGTACCGAATCACCCGTAATGTTGCGCATGAGTTGATCTTCTCCAAAATGGGCAACAGCGACGACTTGAGACGCGCGTTCCAGGCGCTCTGCGGCGACTACGAGGAGCTCCTGGACGAGGCGGCGCAGGCCACGCAGCCGGCAGATGAGCGCATCGGATTGGCGCTCTTCAAGATCGACGAGGCGTGCGCGGCGGCCGACGGACTGCGGCAGGACGCGCAGCAGATCGAGGAGCAGTTGCTGGGCGAGCTGTTGGACAATTGCCACGAACTGGAGGACATTTTCTTACGTATCAACCTCATCGAGGTGAGTAGCTTCCATCCAACTATTGAGTGAGTGCAGAATACTAACTGGGTGCGTGGACTCTAGCGCTTTGTGGGGCGAATGCTGCAGACCACTCGAGAGCTCGAGAAGCGCACGGAGAGCGTCAGTCGCGCTGCTGCCCCCGTCTTCAACCCGAGCACTAGCGTCACCAATTTGCTCCGGTCGTTCTCCATTACGGTGAGTATTATAGCACTTGTGTATGCTAGGGCCGGACTGATCGACTGAGTGTGTGTGTGACTGCAGCGTGGAGCTCAGGAAGCGTCTTCAAATGACACCAAGTGGAGTCCAGTCGCCTTCGATTTCAACTCGAAGGAGCTCATGGAGAGACTACAGAAGAGCGACGCACGGGAGCTCGGAGTTTCCATCTCGTCGTCACCAGCAATGGACCTGCCAGTCTCAGAAGTGGCGACTAAAGTTGATACTGTATAAAACCAGTTACACGGTCAGTCATGAATGTTATGATCTCACTGGCTGACCTATGTGCATGTACTTGAAGTAACTAGTGCTGACGGTTGACTGGTTTCGCTTCTCTTGACATGGCTGGCGAGCCAAATTTCGATGGCAAATACTCAAATTACTGCGCTGACTGACGCTCAGTTCATTATGAGCAATGACCGACATCAGGAGAATGAGCTACATGTACATGTAGATACTAAAAGAACTCAAGTCTCGTAACTTACGACACTACTTGCACTCAACAAAAAAGGCAAGTTGAAGTAAATCGTACTTAAGAAAAGCGTAGTAATTGACGAAATGGAGACAACGTGGCGGAATGAGCCGCTAGTGGACGCGTCCGGCGCGCTCACGCCTGGCGGTGCGCGGCTACTGGAGCAGGAGCTGAGTGAGGAGCGTCTGGCGGTTGTCACACTTCTCGGCCCGCCGTCCACGTGCGTTGCTAGGGGCGAACTGGTGGCCAAACTCCTGGGCCAAGAGGAGGAGGAAGTTGTTTCTCCTTCTACCAGTAACGAAGCGCTCGTGCTGCTGGCCAGTGTTTCGTACATTGAAGAGGACTTCCAGGTGCTGATTCTAGATATGGACGTCACAGAGAGCGAAGGTTCAGTCGTCCAGCAGCTCGTCGGCGCCTTCTGTGCGCTGTCGTCGCTGGTCATTTCGAGCTACGACGAGATCGGATCCACCCGTTGCCTCGCGTCTTTCCTGCCCTTGTTCCAGTCGCTCTTCCAGACGCTGGTGGGGGAGTTTGCGACTATGGAAGTGTTTGAGATGCTGCCAAAACTACTGAGTATCGACTGGTCTCCGAGTCGCTCGCTCCAAGACAAACTAACGGAGGCGGAGGAACAGCAGAAAGCGGGCAGTGCCGAAGCGCTGGACAGTCTCATCAGGTTCAAGAAGGTGGGGATTTTCTACACCCGGAGCATTGCGGGGATGAATTTTGACGCCTTCTGTGGTGCACACGCCACTGTCAAGAGGCTGTTCGGGATCGAAATGACGGGCGAAATGCTGAGCGCCCTCCTTCGAAAGCTGTCGACTCAGATGCTGGAGCTGGACCCACTGGACTTTGGCACGGCGTGGGATGATTTTGTGGAGGACAAGTGCCGTCTGCTGGCGGGAGACGCGTTGAATATGTATGTGGACTGTGTGCACCCGTCGGTACTGGAGGATCCGCCCATGGAGCTGGACGCATTTAAGCAACTTCACGAGGAGATTTGGCGTCTCAGCTTGGATGTATATCGCTCAGCGAGCAAGTACAAGTCTTCGAGGTACCGAACTGTACGCAACAAGTTAAAGGCAGATATCCTCGCGCGTTGTGACACCGAGTTAGCCACACTCACACAGAAATCGCGGGAATATTGCGAGGAGGTCCGTGGCGCTCTATGGGCAGAGATACTTGCACGCATCAACCACGCGCGAGATAGAGACACTTTCTCTGCAATGCTCGCTTCGATCCAAGAATTCGACAAGCAGTTCAACGAGAAGGCGCGCGGTCCTGAGAAAGCTGTCGTACTTCGCGACTTCTATCAGTGTGAGGCAATTCGAGCCTTCCAGCAGCTTGAAAATGTGGTGACTCAACAGTTGAGTGAGTCGCGGTTGGAAGAGCTGCGACTCCAGCTGGAGAAAGACTTTGCAGACAAGAAGGATGCGCTTGTGGGGCACTTTAAGCAAGAAGAAGCCCAGATGCGCGCTGGAATGGCCCGTGATATGGAGACAATGCAAAAGATGCATGAAGCCAAGGCTGCCCGCGTAAAGATCGATGGAAGCGAGACTAAACGACTTCGAGATGAGCTGAACGAGCTCAAGCGCCAGAATGCTGGGCTACAGGAGAAAGCAATTGTGTTGGAGCACGCCCAGCAGGACTCCTCTAACCAGAAAACGGTACTTGCCGTGAAAGTTGAAGAGTTGGAACTTGCTGTGCATCGTGAAATGGCCAACCGGACGGAGTTGGTGGAGACACTAGCGTTGACCATCAAAACTGCCGAGGAGAAGGAGAAAACACTCAACGAGAGGATCGACGAGCTGCAGCGGGAGCTGGGAGAGAAAACCTTTCGTGTTGAGGGGGAGTTGCAGGACTTAACTCAGCAGCTGAGGAAGACGAACGAGGTAAGACATTTTCAGAGAAAAAAAATAGTATGGTAAGTAAGGCACTTACACATTTCACCTGTTCTGCTGTTGCAGGAGAAAGAAGAGCTCCAAAAGAAGTTGAACGAGTTTTTCCTCAAGGTGACGGCGCTACCTGATGCTTTGCAGCAGCATCTCTTCTGTATGGAAAACGATGGTCAGGTTGATTTTGCAGACGCACTCACCAGCTATATGAGCTAGAAGTAATTGAGAAGACTTGCGCTCCAAATCGTACATTGTCCATTACTACTTGACATGCTTCTGCGTACATCGCTTCAAGACTGCGTCGAACTGGTCGATAGGATGTTTCTCCTGCATCTTGTAGAAAATCTGAACTAACACGTGCGCATCCAGAGCAGCGTAGTGCAGCTGGGCTAGCGTAAGTGGCCGACGCTCCCAATCCGACATGCGCGCGCGTTTATCAAGCGGCAGGCCCAAGTACGTTTCAGCGATTGCTGTCAGGCCCAAGCGAGAAGACTTGACGCTGGACTCGTGCTCGCCAGTTTTGCTTCGCTTTTTCTCCCGTTTCGCCTCAGAACCTGACGCCTCGCTATTACCTGCCGAACTACTGGCATTGCCATTGCTGTCCTCGCTTTTGTCGTCTCCTTCGTCTGCTTTGGCTTCAGCAGCACCAGTGTCTTTGAGGGTAGGGAGCTTCTTCGTGACTGCTTGTACGTCCACCAGCATCGACATGACCTTGTCCGTGACAAAGCCACCTGTCAGGAACGGCCGAAGCGCCTTCACGTCGCCTCTCGTGTCAAACCCCAGTTTAACCACTGACTCTGACCGGAAGAGCGGAGCGAGCACTCTCCCGTGCTCGTACAGTGCTACCACATCCACTACAAACGCTTTCTCGCGGGAAGCTAGCTGAACGAGGGCACATTTGGCTGGAGCATCCTCGGGGTTAGCCGAAATATGTACTGCCTTCCACTCGGAGTCAAATCCAACGACAGGCTGCTTCATAAGATGATCCACACACGCTTGTAATGCCACCGGAGTATCCACAAAGACAATGTTGCTTTCGCCGATAGCGTCAACCAACGACAAGCACGAGTCAAGCGGAGCCATCTCGTCCTTATTCCCAAAGGTTTTGCCATCTTCTGCTCTCGTATCGACCTCAGGAAACTGATCCGACAGCCCTGCTCGGAAAACAAACTGCTTCGTGGCTGGGTCGCTCGCTCCGGCATGGCGGACGATCATTTTGCACGCGTACCACTTCAGATACTCTGAGCTCTCGACGAATTCCAACGCTTGCTCGTACTCTTTCGAGTAGATAAAGAACCTCAGCGTGGCTTTCTGTCGGCTGCACACAGCGGATTAAATAAAAAAGAACCATTAGAATCGAACGCAAAACTAAAACGTCTGTAGCAACGCACCGTTCGAAGTAGACTGGGAACGCGCTGGCCTTGAGTTTGAACAACGAGAGTCTCTTCTTGATCACTTTGTCCTGCACGTTGCTATCGATGAGCATCTGCACGAACTTCTGCTGGTTCTCACGGTGGCCCTTGACGAACACGTCGCCCGTGCGGAAGTCCTTCTGCTTGATGACGGCCTCCAGCATCATGTCCGTCGGCAGCAGGTGCTTCATCTTGACGCACTCCATGAAGTGCGCAGCCAGACCCACGCGGATTTTCACGAGCTGCGAGCAGAAAGAAGAGAGCGTCTGCACGTCCACGCGGTAGGCGAGCGCAAAGTCGGCCACGAAGGGCATGCGCGAGCGCTTGAAAGCCGGCAGCATGGAACCAGCCAGGAGACTGTCCGCTGCCGAGATCTGCGGGTCCTGGAGCAGCCTCATACAGGCCACAGCGGTCTCGATCCACTGCGAGACGAACGCCACCTGCTTGTCCGGCAGTTGGCTGTAGAGATGGACGCACTGCAGGAGGCACGAAGGCGCGTGCGGTACGGACGCAAAGGCCAGCGAGATCTCCGTCTGCAGCTTGGACGAGTCCCACTCGCGCATTTGCTTCATGGCGTCCTGAACACGCCTCTGCTCGAACAGCTGCGCAAGAGTCTCCTCCTCTTGCCGCGCGGCTTCGGTCTCAGCTACTGCTACAAGTTCCGCCATGTCTTAAAGTGATAATGAGCTCTTCGCAAGGTCGGGTTGAACCGATGCATACAAAGTACAAGTGAATCGGTTTGGAGAGGGACACTTTTCAAAATGGAGCGCCATCGTCAGAGTCGCTCCCGGTCGCCGCCGACGTCGGGCCGGCGCAGCGGCAGTCGCTGGCAGAGGAGATCCAGATCCAGATCAAGGTCCAGATCCAGATCCCAGCCTCGACGTGGTAGACGCGAGCAGCAGAGCAGGGAGAAGCGCTCGCCTCACAACCAGGACAAGAAGACCCGCGACTTCTCCCACTTGGTGCAGTGGGGCAAACAGGAGGATGAAGAGAAGGAGGAGGAGCCTGTGGAGGTGGAGAAACCCAACTTCGGCCTCACGGGCGCGCTGGCCAAGGACCAGACGACGGGAAATATGCAGAACGGAGTAGTTATGAAGTTCTCCGAGCCACCTGAAGCCCGTGAGCCTAGCAAGCGCTACAGACTGTACGTGTTCAAGGACGACAAGAACATCGGTGCGTTGGCTGGGATGGTGGAGGAGACATACGTACGTATTTACTAACTGTTCGATGACCTGTAGCGACGCTTCATGTGCACCGCAAGAGTGCGTTCCTGGTCGGGCGAGACAAAGCTGTGGCTGACATCCTGACGGAGCACCCGTCCTGCTCCAAGCAGCACGCGGTGCTGCAGTACCGTATGTACCAGAAGGAGACGGAGGACGGACTCGGCTTCGAGCAGGAGGTGCGGCCGTACATCATGGACCTGGACAGCACCAACTCGACGTTCCTCAACGGCCACAAGATCGAGGGCTCTCGCTACATCGAGCTCAAGGAGAAGGACGTGCTCAAGTTTGGAGACAGCACGCGCGAGTACGTGCTCATGTGCGCAACCTAGACCATAAAAGATAGAGCAACAAACAATCACAGAACAGCGCAAAATGCTTGGGTTTGTGTTGGCATTACAGCAGTTTATCTGTGCGCTTGACTAGCACACCAAAAGGCCAGCAACTCAAGGCTGCAGCCGGCTGCTGGCAATCAGTCGAGGGCGCTTAAATTAGGAGTTGCTCGATCTGCTCGCGCATGCTCTGGATCTGCGGGCCCAGCTGCGACGCGTCGTTGGACGTGATCGAGGCGGCGATCACGGGGCGAGACACACCGCAAGCGCGGCCCAGGGCGACCTTGGAGGGCACGAACACGTATGGTACATTCTTGTCTTCGCACAGCAGCGGAAGGTGCAGCAGAATCTCCAGGGGCTCCGTGTCGGCAGCCATGACGATGAACTCGGAGATGCCGCGGTTCAGCGTCTTGGTGGCCTCGTTGGCGCCCTTCTTGATCTGCTTGTAGTTGGTGGCCTGCTGCACCAGGTCCAGGATGGACACGGTCAGCTTGGCGTCCGCAAGCGGGTAGGCCTTGGGGTTCACGGCGGCGTCAGACATTCTTGATAGGGGGAAGGTGGGAACTTGCTCACGACCGATGGATCACTGCACTGTTTCGATACTAAAACTTGAAAGGGTGAAGAGCCATTGAAGTCCTCGTCACTCCACCGCCAGCCAAAGCGTATGTTGAACCGTCACCAGCCATTGGTCATATGGTCCGTAATTACGATCTGTAAAAACTATTTTCCACTCTACACTCTATGAATACGACTATGTTTTACAGGTATATCTGGTAATAATCTCATCATCTGACACATTTAAAACTTTGTTGCTATTATATATCATAGGCTATCCAGTTACAATGGTATTTGTCGTCGAATAAGATGCACAGTACTCTCGGAGCGAGTTGTGACAGCTTGATGACTTCAAATTTGTATAGATCGGACGTGCGGTCAACATGGAGCAGCGCGCCTTCCTCCAGCTCGCGGTGCTGGCGTCGCTGGCCACCATCAGCGCCGTCGTGGCCTTCGGTCTGTACCACAAGCACCAGCAGCACAAGGACGTGGAGCGGTTGCAGGTGGCCACCCCCAAGTCGCAGCCCTCAACGCAACAACAGCAGAAGATCCCGGTGTCTTCTTCAGCCCCTCAGAACGCGCCCAAGCCAACGCCTGCCGCCAACGTTGGAGAAGAGGAAGCCACTCTTGCCACTAAGAAGTACAAGGCCGGCGACTATGAAGGAGCAGTGGAGCTCTACTCTGTAGCCATCTCCAAGTGTGAGCAACAGGAGCCTCTGGACGCCCGCAACCTCAAGGTCATGTACTCGAACCGTGCCGCTGCCTATGAGAAGCTGCAGGACTACGAAAATGTGGTGGCTGACTGCACGAAGGCTCTGAAGCTGGACAAGCGCCACCCCAAGTCCTACCTGCGTCGCGCCAAGGCCAGAGCCAACACGGGCGATCTGCGTGGATCTCTAGTTGACTACGTATGTCTGTTGGTTATTTCGGAGGAGAAACAAGAGCAGGTGGACGAGAATTTGGCCCAGGAGATCAGCCGCATCCACAGCGACATCACCGTCAAGGAGATCGAGGACGCCCAGCAGAACAAGCAGAACCCCACCCGCTACCTACCCGACCAGTTCTTCGTCACGTCGTACTACTCGTCATTCCATCCGAGTGACGACGAGAACGATGTCGTAGCGGAGAAGTCATCAGGCGAGTACACGACTGAACTGGAGGCTCTGGAGGCTGGAGATGATACCCGGGAGCAACGTGGTTTGTGGTTGACCAAGCGTGGACTGGCGTTGAAGAAGGAGAAGGACTACGACATGGCTGCGAAGGACCTGGATGCTGCATGCAAGCTCGTGCAGTCTGGAGACGAGGCTTACTACACTGCTCAGATTGAGAACGGCACGTACCACCACCTGCGTGGCGAGTTCGAGCTCGCTCGCACGTCTTTTGAGAAGGCTCTTGCCGCCAAGCCCCACTCCATTTTTGCCAAGATCCGCATGGGCGGTCTCTGTTTTGACCAGAAGGACCTAAAGAAGGCGCTCGAGTGGTTCGACAAGGCTCTAGCCGAGAAGTCGGAGTGCTCCACGGCGTACTTCCACCGCGGCCAGCTCCACTCGATTGACGTGGCACCCGATGGAACTAGCAACGAGTCGTCGATGGCGAAGGCGCTGGCTGACCTGGAGAAGTGCATTAGTATCGCTCCCGACTTCGCGATGGCCTACATCCAGCTTGGTGTTACCCATGCCCGCAATGGCAACTTCCAGGGAGCTGTGGAGTACCTCACAACGGCTGCTCGTATCACGCCCGACGTGCCGGAGATTTACAACTACCTCGGCGAAACGTACATGCAAATGCTGCAGGCTCCGGGTAGCGCTGTGGAGCTGAAGACCGTGGAGGAGATGTTCGAGAAGGCTATCGAGCTGGACCCGTCGTATCCGATGGCCTACATCAACCAGGGCAACCTGCTCGTGCAAAAGGGCACGGAGTACGGCCACCAGGCGCTTGCACTGTTTGAGAAGGCTGTGGAGATGTGCCCGCGTTCCAAGTTCGCGTACTGCCATCTGGCTCAGGTCTACATGGCGATGCAGGAGTACTCGCGCGCCATCGAGCAGATTGACAAGGCTGTGGCCTTCGCCTTCAGCAAGGACGAGCTCAACGAGCTGTTTGCCATCCGTGTGACGGCCGAGACGCACCAGCAGGCCTCGGTGCTGCTCCACTAGTTGGAAGACCCGGATAACAACAGCAATATCGTCCTTGTAGACCAAGCAACCTGAGTTTTTTGCCGCTTCGCATGCTAAAATCGTCCCACACTCATCAGGTTAAAGCGATGCCCGTAGTAACTGATAATTTGCTCACACTGCATTTACAATAAAGCAAGTGAAATCCTACAAACATAACTTTGAACTGTAGTACCTTCAACCTCCTTGAAAGAGATATCTATTCGATATCACAATTCAACCGCTACAGAAAGGGTTTGCCGGTGCAAAAGCTCGACACTGCGTCATTCGCTGATCTCCGTCCGCATCCAAGCACACGCCCGTCCTCCCTCCACCCCTCGCAATGACTCTCTCCGTGGCCACCGCACGTGCCGAACTCAAGCAGAACGTCCCTTCCGTCTCAGCTGCGGTGGGCGTCGTCACCATCTGCGGCGGCGGCAACGGCGCGCACGTGGCGGCCGCCTACCTGGCGTCCAAGGGCGTGCGCGTGCAGATTCTGACGCGCCAGCCCGAGCGCTGGGCGCAGACGCTGGAGCTGAGCACGGCCGGCAGCAGTTGGGAGTCCAAGGGTGTCATGACGGGCCGCCTGAGCCTGGTGTCCAAGCACGCCAAGCACGTCATCCCGCAGTCGGATGTAGTCATCGTCGCGGCCCCGGCGAACGCGCACCCGGCAATTCTGGAGCACGTGGCGCCCTACCTCAAGAAGGGGGTCAAGCTGGGCGCGCTCTTCGCCCAAGGAGGCTTTGATTGGGCCGCGAAGAAGGCGCTTGGAGAGGAGACACTCGCCAATGTGGACCTGGTACGGTGTGATGGTTGTTAAAGGTCTCTGGATACGACTAGTTACTGATATTTTGCTCTTGTCGTGTAGCTCTTCGGCCTGCAGAACATCCCGTGGATCTGCAAGGCCACGGAATACGGGTGAGTAATTGAAAAGTATTAGTAGACCTTCGAAAGCGGCTACTGAGTCAGTACTGACGTGGTGTTTCAATGCGTACAGCCACAAGTGCCGTATCATTGGCCCTAAGCAGTGCCTGTACGTGGCCTGCTACCCCGTCGAGCGCAAGGACGAAGCGGCAACTCTCATGCAGACGCTGTTCGACATCCCGTGCAAGACGGTGGCTAACTTCCTGAACCTGACGCTCACGCCGTCCAACCAGATCATCCACCCGGCTCGCTACTACGCTATCTTCCGGGACTGGGACGGCAAGAAGACCTACACGCACGAGGAGCTCAAGAAGCGCGAGGGCCTCACCTTGTGTACGAATGTTGCAACGGGTACTTTGCTGCTGCTGGAATCGCCTTGTACTTAACATTGATTGTGCTTACACTTACATAGACGCCGACTTCGACGAGTTCTCTGCCGAGCAGCTCACGATGTTGGACAACGAGCTGCAGCAGGTCAAGTACGCTCTGCTCCAGCGCTTCCCAGCTCTTGACCTCTCGGACGTCCTACCGATGGGAGATCGCGTGGTGAAGCACTACGGCAAGGACGTGGCAGACCGCTCGTCGCTGCTGCAGATCTTCCGCACGAACCTGGGCTACGCTGGCTGTGCGACGCCGCTGACGGAGGTGTCCAAGGGCCAATTCCATCCTGCGCTCAAGTCGCGTCTGTTCTGGGAGGACATCCCGTATGGCCTGTGCATTTTGAAGAACATGGCGGAGATGCTGGGCAACTTCCCGACTCCCCGCATCGACTTCATGATCCGTTGGCACCAGCAGTACATGGGCGTGGAGTTCCTGAACCCCGACGGCCAGCTGAACGCCCGCGAGCTGTGGCGTACTGGTGCGCCCAACAAGTACGGCATTCACAGCCTGGAGGACCTGGTCTCAACGTCGTTACCCAAGGAAATGCGCAACTACCGCCACCCGCGATCGCGCATTTAGAGGTGAAGATCCCCATAAGGGAAGAGATGGTGACGGGTACAGCATTCGCAGTTGAAGGCTGAATGCCTGAAATGCTACATCTACCTTTGTTTTATAGAGCCCAAGCTAGCCTTGCTATCTACCCCCGAGCGATGCATTTCCTTAAGAGCAGCATACCTGATTGTGCAATAGGATTCATGCGCCGCAGCAGCTTTGGAACGCAGGGACGTACTGCTGGATCGTCAAATGAGCGTCGTCCCTGCCGTACGCCTCCATGGTCTCTAGCGTTTCAGTCACGAGCTCCTTGGTGGCGCCGTCGCCCGTCCCGAGGTGTTTGTCCTGCAGGATGTTGCACAGCGGAAGGATCGATCGGTAGTAGTCTGCAAGAGCAGCACCGACACCATCGCACACCGCCAACTGCTGCAGAACCAGCAGAACGCGATGCACCACAGCCTTCTCCCGGGTGCCAAGGGCGCTCTTGAGCTGTTGAACAGCCTGGGGCAAGGCCTTGAGCACGCGCGAGTCCCGTCGGCCGCTTTCGAGCAGTGCCATGACGGCATCAAAGGCAAAAGACGGGTACGGCTCCAACGTTTCTTGCAAACCGCTGAGGCAGATCGGGAGGAAGTGAGCGAAGTCGAGCTGCTCCAAGTTGGCCGTCCACGTCACGCGTCGCACTCCATGGCGCGTCTCGATCAACAAAGGAAGTTCTTCCTTTTCCAGGTACTGGCGGAACTCACTGAGCTTGAGCTTCTTGGATCTGCCTCCAGAAGTGTTGGGGCGGGAGGATCCTGCGCTTGATAAAGGCCTGCCAGCCTCGTTGGAGTCCAGTGAGAGAACTTGACTGTCTGCTGCACGACCTCGTGATGCCATCGCGTACGAGATTCCAGGAAACAACGTTCAGGAGGGGTGCTGCTAATTCGGAAGTGACTGGTAGCGATCGAGAACCAGGACTACGTTACATACAGAACCCAGCACCTACTGTATACGAGGAGCCACCGTCGCTATCGGTATGAGCGGCATTCTGCGCCTGGATCTCGTTTTGATATTGTTTTTGCTCGTCTTTCAAGTCCTTGAGCTGCTTCTTGATTTCCTTTTGCTGCTGTTTGAATAACACCGATATGTTGTGGAAAGCTACCTGTCGCAATGAGTTCACCTGGTTTGTAGCTTTACGTTTACTGCTGCAGTTTACCTGGCAGAAGTAACGTTTGTTAGTTTCCGTGATACCTGCGTTCGTTAGCAACAAAGCGTACCGTCGGAATGATAGAGTGGGGGTTCACAACTTGGACAAAGTCACAGAGCTCAGCGAAACTCGAGTGCTCGCTGTACGGAATGCCGTACACGTGAATTTTGCCCGATGGGTCTGTGCAGCAAGTAGAAATTGATCGAGGGTTCTTGCCACTGAAGGTCCAGCCAGTTGGGCGAAATGCGACGATCCGGCGGAATCGTAGACGATGTTTTCCGAGGAGAACTGTTAGGTTGTCCATCTGTAGGTCTTGCATCCGAACAACGTGTAAGCTGGCGCACCATAGAAACGTGTTAGCAAAGTTCTCGAGAAGTTCCAGGTCAAAAATGAAGGCGTACTTGGTGGCTGCGGGTTCTGTCGTTAGGAGCCGCATCTCTTCTGCGGGCCAGCCGAAGGTTTCAATGATTTTCAGCTTGGCTTTCGATACGCACACCTTCATCTGGAACTTACGCGCGATT
The DNA here is from genome assembly GCA_001314345.1 of Phytophthora multivora. Classification (NCBI taxonomy): domain Eukaryota; phylum Oomycota; class Peronosporomycetes; order Peronosporales; family Peronosporaceae; genus Phytophthora; species Phytophthora multivora. The sequence continues at coordinate 33,511 of LGSM01000111.1, read as the reverse complement.
TCCATGAACAAGCGCTCTTTGCCAATGGTATACGACCCAAAAAGGAAAAGCACCTTCTCCTGGTTTAAGTGTTTATCTACGAGCTGAAGAGCGTGATCAACAGCAACTTGCTGGGTCGGAAACGTGTACTTCGGGTCACAGTACGTCGTATCCAGATACACTCCATCCAGCCGCTGGAGCCCCACAATTTTGCCGTTGTGATCAATGGTTTCATTTCCAGTAGGGATGTGAGGCTGAAGCGCGTGATAGCCCAGCATTTTCCTGTGAAAACGAAAATCACCAGTGTGCAGGTACGTCTTCCCATCCTTGAGACGAAATAGGATGATAGTTGCGCCAGGACAATGGTTGGCGTCCATGAATGTCACTTGCACATCGGCAACCATCACTGGTGTGTTCATACCTACTGGATGGACGTATTTGCTTTGAACGCCCAATTCCTGTACGACAAGCTTAGCTGTAATTTCGTTGCAATAAATGATGCCGCAGTCAAAGGTCTGTACAGTAAGTACAAGGCGTTAGAAGATACATGTACACCTCAGCATGCACAATTAGGTATGCACTCACTCACCTTGGAGAGTCCACCGTAATGGTCAGAGTGAAAATGTGTCAGGAAGTAAATGTTGGAATTCTCCTTGCACGCGTACTGAAATCCATCCACGATAAATGGCGGATTCGTCCCCTGGATGCACTTGAAGTCAGGATACAATAGACGTCGTCGTTGAATCGCTTTGCGAGTGAACTTGAACGGCACGGGGCGTTTCCGAGCATTAAGCACTGCAGCTGTCTTGGAGCCTCTCATTAGCACATCAAACACATTCGATCTCTCTGCAAATTAAGAGTTAGCAATAGAAAACAATACGATCAAAGGCACATCAACGCGTCCGTACCGATTCCAGCTGCCGGTGTCTCCACTTTCCCCGCTGAAGACTGCATCATGATGGAGAACGCATTTGGGGCTTGTTCCTCTTCGTTCTTCTTCTCCAGCCTCGCCCCAATGGCCTCTGCCTGCTCCACCTCTCCCATGTCTTCAGGCCGCACGCCAAACTTCTGGCCGCACAGCTTCACGTGGCGGATGCGGCGCGTGAGGTCCATCTCCGACATGTCGAAGCCGCAGATCTTGCATACGTAGTCGCACTCGTTTTCGCTGTCGTAGTCGGCGTCCTGTTGCTCGTCCTCCTCTTCCGCTACATGTAGCACCTGCACTTGCGTTAACTCCACGTCTTCTTCTTCTTCTCCTTCTTCTTCAGCACTGGCAGCTACGACTTCATCTGCGCCTGCCTCCTGTTGCTGCCTATCGTCCTGTCTGTTACCATTGGCCTCCGTCCTGTCAAGGCAGAGGTTGACGTGCTCTGTCCGCTGGCGCTCGTCCACGTCTGAGAGCTCCTGGCCGCACGTGGGGCAGTCGTAGCGCTGCTCAGCATAGGACGCGTCCAGACACGCGTTCAGGTGCGTCTCTCGGTCCGCCAGACTCCACGGCGCCATGTCCATGGAGCACACGAGGCAGCGCAGCAGTTCCCCTTCCGCCATCGTCTGCAACTTTTTAGCAGTTGAAAACCAAAAACTGTTTTTTTTTTATTTACTTTTGTCAATAAAAAAAAATTAAAAGTAAAAAAAAAAAACAGATGTCATGTCTTCAATGCCATCACTTGAAACGCCGTACAGTTGTAGCTGCTCCCCATTCAGGAACCTCCTTCTGCCCTCCTTCCGCCTATGACCAAGCACCTGCTCGTCCTCTCGACCGGCCAGCACGTGGGCAAGACGACGCTCAGTCTCGGCCTCGTCAAGACGCTGCAAGCCAAATTCCAGGGCTCCGGCAAGCAGGTCGCCTATTGCAAGCCTGTGGGGCAGCAGCACGTGCCTGTGGGCGGGGATCTTCGAGTGGATAAGGTAAGGTACTCACTGGTTGAAAGGGTATCCCAGGTGTTACGGGTCTGACGATTCTTTCTGGTGCAGGACGCGTTCCTGTTTAAGGAACACTTCGGATTGGTGCAGGACTACAAGGATATGTCACCCGTCATCTTCCCCGACGGCTTCACGCGCGACTTTATTGACGGGAAAGTGACGTCGCAGCAGCTTATGGACTCTATCCAAGTGGCGCACAGGAACTTGTACGAGCAGAGCGACTTCCTCATCTGCGAGGGAACGGGACACACGGGCGTAGGCTCCATCTGCGAGCTCAACAATGCACAAGTGGCGGGTAAAATAGAGCAATGACACGAGAGATTGATCCATGGGATCTAACCTGTTGTTGCTATGGTAGCGGAGCTCAAGATTGACGCAGTCTGCGTGGCGCTGGGAGGACTCGGGTCGTCCTTCGATCAACTGGCGATGAATCGGGAGATGCTGAAGCAGAACAACGTCCGGCTACGGGGCGTGATCCTTAACAAAGTTAACCCGAAGAAGATGGATATGATCCAGGTACGCTTGTTGGCGATGAAGAAGCGGAAGCAGTGGATACTTACGTGGGTTGTACTACAGGACTACTACTCGCGAGCCCTGAAGCGCTGGGACGTCCCGCTTGTAGGCTGCATTCCTGACCTGAAAGACTTATCGTGCCCGACGATGGCAGATTACGCCAAGCTGCTCAAGTCCGACATCGTCTCCGGTATGAGCAACTACTGATCATTCATGTTTCAATCGTTAGCACTGACAAATGGTTGTCCTTCTATCGCAGGTACCGACGCAAGTCTGCGATATTTTAGTAGCACACGACTGGCATTGGCCCCTGTGGACAACTCGAACCGCTTCAAGGCCATTCCAAATCAGCTCGTCATCACTGTAAGATCATTTGACTGTCACTGTTATGCCTTCACATTTGTAATCCATGTGAATGGTATGCCATGTACAGCATAGCGGCCGCAAGGACGTGATCGACGCTATCCTTGGCAACCAGGAGGCGTCCACTTCGCATGGCGAGAACCTCAAGTCTGGCCTCATTCTCACCGGCTGGAACCCGCCAAGTGCTGAGCTCACACGGCGTCTTGATGCGGATAATATCCCGTGCATTTACGTGTCGCCGGACAAGGCGGACAGCTACACGATCACGGCTCGTATCTCCCAGTTCACAGCCAAGATCCGACGCGAAGACGTGGAGCGGATAGAGCTGGCGGCAGGCCACGTCTCCAAACACTGCGACTTCAGCTTCCTCGACGGCTAAGATAGTGACTCGAGCATTGTCTCTGCGCCTTGTACTTTCATAACGCATGAAGAAGCAATGATAAAAGTAAAAAAAATAGCAACTCAATATACGAGGAAAAGCGGACACTTGAACAGCAACACACTCTCTCTCTCCTCTGTTGCCTTGGTTTTCTTCTACTGATCTCTCACGACACGCTTCGTGGGCATCACCAAGACATGACATCTCGGCTCTGACTGCCCCGCTCCAATGCGCGAGTCTTCTTCACAGCACAGCAGCAATAGCATTTTAGGAGGGCAGCGTCATCTTCTTGCCGTGGTATTTGCTAAGACACGAGCACAAAAACAAATACGAATGTGAGTTACCAACACTACAGCCTCGTCGGGTGTCTGTTGGCTGACGTACCTGGTGGCGTAGTAGTAGAAAAAGTCAACGTAGAGCGCCGTCTGCACCATGCCGGCGATGAACATAAGCCAGATGAAGTGGTACGACGTCTCGGTAGCGGCGCGGTAGATCCAGTTGAGTACGTAGCAGCCGCGGTAGGCTCCGAGCAGCACGACGTAGTTGCTGGTGAGGTTCTCCACTTCTCCATGGCGCTGCAGCAGAATGAGCTGCGGGATGATGGCGACGGCCTCGAGGTAGATGGAGAAGGTCCACAGGATCTCCATAACCTCGAACTGCTCATTGAAGACAAGCGCCAGTAGCGCGCAGGGAAGGATGGCGAACTTGACGTGCAGGAAGGCGTCGTGCGACTTGTCGTACGTGCTGCGGAAGGGCTCCTTGAAGCGGATGACGTAGACGATGGCGCCCGAGAAGAGCAGGAAGAGCAGCTTCATGAGCGTGTTGTACAGACTCACAAAGTGGAAGAACAGGTCCACGTAGCGCGTCACGAACACGAGGAAGAAGAGCTCCTGCGTCTTCAGTGAGATGCCTGACAGGAAATAAGTTAAATAAATACAAGGTGAACATTTTTGAGATCTCATTGTAAAAGAAATGGAAGGAAAACGGCAAGGAGGACGCACCGTTGGCGGAGCGTGAGGCCAGTAGCTTGAGCAGCAGCACTAGGAAGCTGGCCAGATGCGCCATGTCGCCCACCAGGCGGAAGAGATTCATCGCGGACAGCGGGAGCGTGCGGAAGTGTCTCGAGAGCTTTTGCCACTTGTCTTGTGGGAGGCCACTCCAGATATAGCAGTTAACTGCTCGGCAGTTAATTGTTAAAAAAAGATAACCGAAAGCCTGCCAATGTTATATCTGAAATGGAATGCGTGATGTGGTACACCCAACAATTATTGTAGTAGACGAACTTCCACGATGTGCAATGGCAAGAACCTTTATATTTATCTAATTTTCTATATCTACGAGCGCTAAGAAAAGCTTTCTCAGCTCCAACACTCTTTATCAGCTCCCTCACTAATAGATAGCGACGGTAGGGGGTCTCGTAGTGTGAGCTCGGAGATCGGTTGTGCGGATGGAGGAAGAGACTGTGACTGGAGAGAAGGACGAGAAAGGGGCCACTGCCGTTGCTGACGCTGAGGAGCTCGTTGGGCCGAATGAGGTCGTCGCTCAAGCGCTCGATGGGACGAGATTCTACCTTTACAACCACCAGGTAGGTTCGTCTCTGTATATAGAAGAAAATGTCCTCTCATTCTACCCACTAACAGGATTTGTATGGCTAACTACCGGTAGGCTGGAGGCCATACGGCGTTTCTGCGTAGTAGTGGGGGATCAGTGTGCAAACCAGTCGTCGCATTGGAACTCCAATTCTACGAGGCACTAGCGCCGCAATTCCCACAGCTGCGGCCGTTTGTCCCTCAGTTTCTGGGGAAAGTTAAGGTGGAGCTGACAACTTCAACACCGAACGAGTCTCCTAGTTCTTTCGCATCATCCCAATCATCCTCGACGCCACCAACGGAACCGCTCACAACGCCGAAGAAGTTTCGCAGAGGCTCTTTCGGGAAGAAACGCCGTCTCGGCAAGTACAGCTCATCCAAAGCGTTGGCCCCACCGATGTCAGAAGGAGGGTACAGCGCGAAGCTCTGGAAGCAGGAGCGAGCCCAGAAAAACAAAAAGAAAGGAGATAGCGGTGCCGCCTTGACGCGTGCCGATAGCGGCAGTATGAAGGACTACCTTGTATTGGGCGACCTCACTCGGAACTTCCGTCGACCCTGCGTACTCGACATTAAAATGGGCACGCGCCAGCATGGAGAAGATGCATCGCCTGCCAAGGTAATATCCCACACAGCTAAATGTGCTGCCACCACGTCACATGCCCTCGGACTGCGGCTCTGTGGTATGCAGATCTACGACGAACACGACGGCACTTACACCATTTGGGACAAAACGTGGGGGAGGCAGCTCACGGCGGACGACATTGAGCCAGCTCTTGAGACAGTAAGGGAGTGCGTAGAGTCTCGTATTAAGCTTAGTACTAACTTCTTCTGGAACCACAGTATCTCACGAGTGGATCTACGATACGTTGGAAAGCGCTGGAAGAACTCCAAGTCAAAATTCGACAACTGAAAGGCGTCATGGCCAATACAACAGGTCTCCGCTGCTGGGGGTCCTCCCTTCTGCTCATTTACGAAGGCGATCTAAGCTGTGGTCCACCCAGTGCTGATGTGCGTCTCATCGACTTCGCACACTGCCAAATGAGCTCTTCTCTCGATACACCTGACGAAGGAATGCTGCTTGGTCTTACCAACATCGACCACTACTTGAGCGACATTGCATCCCGAAAACCAAGAGAAGGGGATACAGCAGGATCAACCACACCTTCCCCCAAGACAGCAAGATTGCCCATCGTAGCCTAGCATGGAATCCAACGAGCAACAACACGGTGTTAATCCCAACCTCCTCCTCAATAAGACATCTCCCTCTTTTCCGTTTGACTGAATCTAGCTCTCCGCTTGAAATTGCTTTGCCATGGTCCGATACTCGTTTGCTTCCTCTGGTCTGCCCAGTGTGATAAGCAATTGAGCGCATTTCTCCAGCAGAGCGCAGCGCTCTCCCACGTCTTCAGTCACATCTAGTGACTGGATGTACTGGCGAAGAGCATCCTCGGCACAATTCTGGGCCGCCAGAACGTCTGCCAGTGTTTTCCGTGTGAGTGAGGAGTCCTGACAGGCTAAGGAACGCCGCAAGAGCTTTTCTGCACTTTCGAGACGATCGATTGCCACGAAGGCATTACTGAGCTCTCGTAGTAACGCTGGATTGCTGAGGTTATGCCGCAACGCTTGGGAAACAAAACGCTGAGCATCTTTTTCATTACGAGCGCTCATTGAAGCGTGGGCTGAGAGAGCGGCAAGCGCTAGATACCCCCATACGTCGGGGTTTGAAGAGTCCAATCGATTGGCCTCAGCCAAAGCCATCTCTGCGCGTTCCCAGTTTTCAAGTCGTAAGCATGCGATCCCCACACCGAGCCAGGACGAGGCTACACGAAACTCATCGCACCCTAACAGGAATGTAGTTTCAGCAGTCTCAAACTGCAACGAGTTGAGAAGTGCGAGCCCGAGCCGCAAGTACAATCCAAGTCGCAGTTCCTCTGCGATCAGAGTGTCACGATGCTCCAGTGCTCGCTGCAGACACTCGATTGCTGTCTTTGTTTGTGAGTCTTGCAGAAGATACACTTTCCCAAGAGTAAGCCACGCAACAGGATGAGATGGATCAATCTCTAAAGCTTCTTGTAGCAACTTGGTCGCCTGAGCACTTCCATCATCCCCTTCTCGCAGACACAACTCAGCTTCCATCGCTCGCTTTAGGACTCGTAGTTCACCACTAAGAACATCTCGAGTTTGTAGGTGACAGTCAGATAGTTGCAATGCTCGCTGCGTGATCCCCCATAACTTACATTCGTGTGCGTACTCCGCAAGGTATATCCACACCGCACTCACGCACGAATAGTTTTTGTCCTTGCTGCTACCAGTACTGCTCCGCAGTATTGACAGCGCTTTGAGCAACTCGAACAGAGTCAGATTTCCAGTTGGGTCTTTCCCTTCGAACTGAGAATAGAAGAACGCCAGCAGAGTGTGAGCCAATGCATTGAGCTCTGCGCCGTTCCCTTGGTTCTTTTGAATACCAGATTTTGCCTCAACGACAGCATTTTTCACGAGGGGCTCAGTTCGCGTGAAGTCGCGAAGTTCGCACTGCACAGCTACAAGAGTGACTAATGCTCGGATCGCATGTGGATCGAGGCGTAAGCACTGCTGCAAAGCTGCTCCAGCTTTGTCAAGCTTTGTCTGGGCAATACAAAAGCGCGCGTAGTCATACCACACACTCACGAGTAGCTGGGTTGCGGAAGGCGTATCTACATCAACCAGCTTTTGATGCTTCGGGTGCATATGAACCTGAGGTGCATGCTGTTCAGCGTAAGCAATGCGATCCAAATGCAGCATTTCACATTTCTCGAAATCACCACTAACCTCGTTCTCCACAGTCTTCAGCCGTAACGCTTCCAATACAGACCAGATTTCCTTTAAGGATGGTCTCCCTTCAGCTGTAGCATGAGCCGTCTCTAATAGTCCGTTTGAGTCCGTATAAAAAGCGTCGTTCAAAATCCCATGTACTTCTTGCATGAGTAGAGTGTACAGCTGACCGAATTGCTCCTTCTTCTTCTCCTCTACGGTTTTCTCGTCTGGTTGGGTTTGACCATCTTCATTATTTTCTTCCACCAAAACTTCACTACGAGCAAATGCTTCGCGTATGACGGGTACTACCCGTTTCTTGAGCGATTCTTTAAATGTGTGATACACGCCCTGAGTATTCAGGCGGTAAACGAGAGTCTGTTTCTTGTCGTCACGTAAAGCGGGGGCGTCAGCTGCATAAGCATCCATCCCTTGCTTTATATCTCCACTGTAGCGAAACGCATCTTCGTACTCACGCAAAAGACTTGCCACCACCAAGCGAATTTCTGTGCGCAAGTCCCCATATATGTCACGTCGTTCTTCAGTCTCAGTTTCCAAATCGCGCGGAGGAATGAGCTCCATTATTGACTTTGCAAGAGGGTCCAAGGACTGTGGTGGCTGCAAAACTAGTGGTGCGTGCAGTATCTCTGCAGCAACTTCTACATGAGTACCTGCAGCCAAAGCTGCCGTAGTAAGTGATGATACCTGTTGAACAGTCGTTTCATAGTCTGCTAAAGCAGTCTGTAATTTCTTTTTGTCGTCATTCGAAGCAGCGCTGGCCAACTCTTGCTCCAGGAAAGCTCGTGAAACTGGTGACATGGCTCTCAGTGGCGCTTTTGGTAAAATGTGTGTCGTACCAGGAGCAAGAAGTCCGTTCAGATGTAGACGAAAATCAGCTGTGATGACATCTATCGATTTTCCGTTAGGATTGTTGGAGAGGTTTCGACGCAACACCCCACCCACGTGCTTCTCGACCGTAAGGAATTCAATCAAACGCCCAACAGAACTCTAAGAAGCACGATACCTGTTAGTTCAACTGCAGCTGTAAGCACCATAAAGACTGGTCGATGCGCAGCCAACTGATCTCTTACCTTGAAATACAGCGCTGATATGACAGTCATCGGCGGAAATCGGACGCTCCACTCTCCTGACAATGTTGAAACGGGTGTTGCAGGTCGTTCTTCTTGCTGCTCGCTCCCTGTGACTAGCTGTTGAGCAGCCACTTCTACCTTCTCAGACTCTCCGATTGTAGATTCAAAGTGTAATTTCCCACCCTTCAGTACTGCAACATCAAAATTATATGGCGACGCTGCCCCCTCACCTCCACCGATATTCTTACTACACGTTTCCCACAGCCTTGTTGGCAGTGCGATTTCCAAATCATAACAAGCCACGTTGTGCTCCACCGATGCGCAAAATTGAAGTGCCTCTTCGTTGCTCATGCAGTTCGAGGCCGTCCACTCAGCTGGAAGGTTCAACACACGAGGAACTTGTACCTCCAACACTCTTGCTCCCAGCATAAAGTCAGCTAGAGCCGCATCGCACTGAACGTCGAGCTCCACCACAAACATTTCTCCAGTCGACACAAGCTCCACCTTCTGCGTCTTGTTATATCCGAGCAGTGGCATCTTCAAGGGAACGAGCGTTTTGCTTAGTAAAAAATCTGTGGCGCGAGTCCTGGCCTTTCCGCTGTAGACGGACAGTAACAACTGCGTCTTCACCAGCTCCTGCATGGCTTCAGTCGTGAGTGGCACGGGCCTGGAGCTCTGACTATACTCCACTTGCATTTCCTGCCCATAGTTCCGCGCTGAGATCGCCAGGCTCTTCGTCATCATGTTGTCGTCCTCCCCAGAGAACCAGACGCGCTCAAGAGGCTGCTCGGGAGGCAGCACGAGCTGTACGAAGCCCCACACTTGGCGCTCTGGCGCAGACTCATTGACGCTGTCGGGACGCCACGTGAGCGAGAGCAGCGAGACGGCGAAGGCTCCGCTCGGCTCTGCGCTCGTCGTCTCCATGATCCAAGGCAAAGGCACTGTCCGATCCGGAGAGGGCGCCGCTTCAACTGCAACGTATGACTGGTGTTGTGTACACCAAATTTACCATCACTCTTTATCAGGACTGGTTGCAGCTTGCAGCATCCAAGAGATGCTACGTGTGTTGCGCAAGGGGAGAGCGAGCGGCGGGGGGCGAGGACGCCCCGTGGCGGTGCTGCGTCGTTGGAAGAGTGAGGAAAGCGCTCCACCTGTGCAGAAGCTCAGTGACGACATCCGACGCTCGCAGGAAGAGACGCGCCGGGTGCTGCTGTTGATCCGCACCTTCAAGCAGGTTTATAGTCTCAATTCGTATGGATCTTTCGACTAGTCCTGACCGACAGTCGATCTTGTCAATATTAGTATGGCCACTACGTCGCCCAGATCGACCCGCTGCAGAAACGTACGTCTTGAATGAGTACTACAGACAGACTGGGATTGATTTGGTACGCTCACATAATCTGTTGCTGCAGGGGAGAAGCTGCCAGAGCTGGAGCGTTGGATCAACGGCGACCGTTGGGTAGAAACACCCTTCTTCGACGAGTTTAACCTGCGCAGTCTCGCGTCCAAGAACCTGCTGGAGCTCACGACCCACGGTGCGGGAACCAGTGACACCCTCAGTTACCGGGAGTTGGAGCTCTGATGAGTTTGTTGTGCAGGTTTCACGGTCAGCGACTTGGATCGTGAGTTTTTTATCGGCCAGGATCTCTCCATCGGCCCTGTGGCAACTCTCCGAGCGGTGAGAGACTAAAGCTGATAAAGTTCGGGGTCTTGGCTGACGATTCTGGTGTGGCTTTAGATTGTGACGGAACTGCGGGAGCTTTTTTGCGGCCATATTGGGCTGGAGTACCAGCACCTGCGCAATCGGGATGCAGCACTATGGATTCGAGAGTGTCTCGAGACATACAAGGTGCGGAACGTGACGTGTACTTGCTAAACAGTACTCTTGTCGGATGCTTAGCTGTTCATACTGATGACACAGAAAACTCAATACAGCAGTGAAGCGAAAGTGGACATGCTGCGCCAAATGGTTCAGGCGGAACTCTTCGAGCGCTTTCTAGGACGACGCTTCTCCGGAGCAAAACGCTTTTCCATTGAAGGCTGCGAGAGCCTGATCCCAGGCCTTTGTGAGCTACTTGAGAGTGCCAGTGATCATGGTGTAGAGGTCGTTCAAATGGGAATGGCTCATCGTGGACGTCTGAATGTCCTCGCCAATGTCTTGCAACGACCGCTGCGCTCTATCATATCCCAGTTCCAACCGTATCTACCAGATGAACCCGATTACCCGAACAATTCTGATGATGTCCGATACCATCTCGGAACCACATCGACTATTGAAATGCGCAGTGGTAAACAGCTGGAAGTTAACTTGGCTGCAAACCCATCGCACCTAGAAGCGGTGAACCCCGTTGTACTTGGACAAGCACGAGCCTGTCAAACTCAGTTGGGAGATAATGGTAGCCGAGTAATGCCCATTTTGATTCATGGAGACGCTGCAATGTTTCAAGGGTCGGTGCGAGAGGCACTGGGATTCAGCTCACTGGAGGACTTTCGAACGGGAGGAACGATCCACGTTATCATCAACAACCAAATCGGCTTCACGACGCTGCCCAAGAACGCTGACTCTGCTGTGTATTGCACGTACGTTGGTTGCACCTTTGCCTAAAAACGCATTTATAATATTAATGTAACTAACTATCTGGTGTGTGTACTCAGGGATGTTGCTAAAGTTTCGAGAAGCCCAATCTTTCACGTTAATGCTGACGATCCGGAGGCGGTGGCGACAGTGATGAAAATTGCCGTTGAATTTCGCCAAACGTTTCACTGTGACGTGACTGTCGATTTGGTTTGCTACCGTCGCCACGGTCATAATGAGCAAGATTCACCGGAGATCACAGCTCCGATCATGTATCACTTCATCAACAAACACCCCACAGTTATCAAGTTATATTCACGGAAGCTTGTAAGTGAAGGTGCTCTATCATCGAAGGAGTACGCCAAAATGTGCTCTACGTTTGAGGACCATCTAGTCTCTGAGTATCACCATTCGCGTGAAACTCACTCTGGATGGGACAACCCGGGCGATACATCGTGGAAAACTGAGTGGTACGCAGACAGCAAGAGTTCTAACTTGGACACTTCAGAGAGCATCCCAAGTACTTGTGATATCCGCGATAAGCAAATCTATGATCGATCAACGGGTGTCGCCCAGAACTTCTTAGAAAAGGTAGGCGGCCAATTGTTCCGGATTCCACAAGGGTTTTCGGCGCACCGCAAGGTTGAAGCCATCATGAACAATCGCTTGCGCGCAGTTGAAACTGGAGCTCGCGTCGACTGGGCAACAGCCGAAATGCTGGCGCTTGGATGTCTACTGGTGGAAGGAGTTGATGTGCGACTTAGCGGACAAGATTGCGAACGTGGCACTTTTAACCAACGCCACGCCGTGCTTTATGACCAATTTGAAGCTCTATCGGGTCGCAATTCAGCGTACACCCCTCTGAATGACCTTGATGTAGAAGGGATCAGGAGTACGCTACAAATGACCGGGCTGGAAAATGCACGGCGTGGACGTTTTGACGTAGTCAACAGCCCCCTCAGTGAGGAGGGTGTGCTTGGCTTCGAGTACGGGTATTCCTTACAGACCCCTATGGGTTTGACCATTTGGGAGGCTCAATTCGGCGACTTTGCGAATGGCGCCCAGACAATGATTGACACTTTCATCAGTACAGGTGAGCAAAAGTGGCAACGTCAGTCCGGTATTGTGCTGAATTTACCGCATGGTTTCGAGGGGCAAGGGCCAGAGCACAGCAGCGCACGAATTGAGCGTTTCCTCCAGCTAGTCAATGAAGATGGCGACGAATTTACACAGGAACAGGATGTCGATGCTGCCATTACTCGGACGAATGTTCAGGTTGTGATTCCATCAACCCCAGCGCAATATTTCCACGCACTTCGGCGACAAGTATCCTCCAATTATCGCAAGCCTCTGGTCATGTTTACCCCGAAGTCGCTACTTCACCACCGTCCGTGTAACTCGGACTTAGCTGACTTGACTCTGGGGACGTCATTCCAGCGCATACTCCCACCACACCCTGATGACCAAGTTACAATGGTGAACGATGACGAGGTGAGAGTCGATTCCAGATTGATTTGTTGATATTTCTAACGTTATTACTCTCTGTTTAGATCCGCAAATTGGTGTTATGTTGCGGTAAAATCTATTTTCCTGTGCGCCATGGTATGCGAAGCCGCAGCATTCGAGACATCTCGACGGCTCGTATCGAACAGTTAGCCCCGTTCCCGTTTCACGAAGTGGCAGACTGCATAGCCCGCTATCCTAATGCGGAGATTGTTTGGGTTCAAGAAGAGCCGAAAAACATGGGCGCGTTCAATCATGTCCTTCCTCGGTTGCTGACGGTGCTAAAGCAACTGGGCGACTCTCGCAAGTTTTCTTACATTGGGCGGCCTCCATCCGCCTCACCTGCTACAGGACAATACGAACTCCACGTTCAGGAGATGAAGACAATTGTTGACGAGGCTCTCGCGTGAAGATAGCTAGCACCATGCAATTACAAGAAGGTAATGCAACTTCATGCTTTCACTCTACCCTGCATCGCTAACCACGCGTTACGAGCGGGCACAGCCGTCCTGCAACTGTCGGTGAACTTCCATGTCTAGCGAGGAACAGGAAATCCCGGTGAGCATCTCTTCAGCTTCAATTTCGGAACACTCCATTGGGAGAATTGATCAAATCAAAAGGCGGTTATCGCGATCCCTCCCCCACTGTTCGCTCTGTAGCGGCTCACGGTTTGCGGTTCCAGCTTGCCCCCCCCCCCCACTACTCCATCACAATGGTTAATGCTTCACTCATCAGCTCACTACTTCTAGTCTTCGCAGCTCCACACGTAGACGCTGTCCACTCAGCAGTCCCCCCTCCTGTTGATACGTGCTCGTCTATTGAAGCAACAAGCCAAGAGTCTATAAAACTAACAGGACTCGCGATGCCCGAACAATCACGAATAACCTCACAATTCGTCGTCGAGAAAGAGCAAGTTGCAGACAGACCCAACAGAATTCCATTTATCCCCCGCCCCGCTCTGCTGACCAAGATGCAGCGTCTCATTGCGGATGCTATTGAGTCCACCCGAGCAGATACAAAGGAAATTTTCGTACCGCCAAATACCGACGCGCGCTGGAAAGGTCAAGTTCGAGCAGATATGACTGGGGAAGAAGTTCTAATGCAGTTTGGACTCCACTCCGTGCCCACTCCACCCACCGGGAATTGCCAGTACTACGCAGTTGCGATGTCTCTCCTTGACTTGCACTTCGACACGGTGCAACACATTGACGCGCTGGAGCGATTGACCCGGCACTTGAAAGAGGGAATCGCGGAGGCGATTCGTCATGGCTACGAAGTGGAATTTCCTCACGACATTCGGCAGGCCATTTTGGCTAGCACTCAACTGGACGTGGGTAGTCAGGAGCTCACGATACCCGAGACGGAGGAAGAATCAAATCGGCTTTTCCAGGAATACATCCGTGACATTGCGCGCTCACCATCCACAACTTCTGCGCACTTGCCGGTGGAGCTCTGGGGGGCGGAGGTTACGCTTCGTATGATGGCAAAGCTGCTCCATCAGTCGATTTTCGTGGTCATTGCGCCGTACGGCCTGCAGACAGCCACCGACTTCCAAGTGTACAAACCTGAACGGGTGATTAAAAGTGGATATGAGATCGACTCGGCGGAACAGTATTACATCCCCAGCTCCCAGCCTGAAAAATGGTTTGCTCAGCTCCAGCATGTCAACGTCATGGGCAACGCGCCGGTCGTGCTCCTGTTCAGCAACTTCCACTACACTCGACTGCAATTTGTCGAGCTCCCAAAAGACAGATCGGAGGATGTGCTGTAAGTAAGCGAGCTGCGTGTTTGCCTCTTTGCTTTGCGTGTTCCTGCTTTGTGTAGAATGCCGTGTTTGGCGGGAAAACCGCCTAGAGCAACTTGCTGCCGCTCACACGAAGGTCGTCGTTTTACACTGTAGTAAACGGCGCACATGTCATTCACTCATTGCGGACAGGGCACGCACTTGCAATCCCGGCGATAGTCTTTGAGATTTTGCCAGATGCCCCGAGGTACCGAAGCTTCAGCGGTCCGGTGAAGACATACGGGGCTTGTAGTGTACTACGGCAACAGTCGCATTCAGATTCTACCGCTAATACTTGCGCTGAATTAATTGCCTACTCAATTCGTGATGAATCGTTTTAGTTTCCGTGACCACAAGGGATTCACTTTGCCTCTCTCCATTATGCCCTCGCGCCAAGACAGGAGATACGGTCTCTGGTCAACTTACAGAAACTAGGCCCTCGCAATCCCCATCTTCGCGCTGCTTGAACGCTTGCAAACGTCCAATCCTGATCCCTTGCTTGGTCTGTTGTCGCCGTTCACTTCACTTCCGAATTCGCCACGAGCTCCGCCCGCACTCCACCGCTTCGTATCGTCTCAAGACCTGCACTCGTTCAAAATGGTTAACGTCTGGTATGCTAGTGCACTCCTGGCCCTCGCTGCTGCTAACGCGAACGCGGACATCTGTGGAGACGCCTCAGTCACCACCACGGACGGCGCAACTACAGTTCAGTCGACTTCTACCACGACCTCGACAGTCTCCCCCGAGTGGAAGCTCAGCTCCCTCAAGCACCCTACGATCACCGGCCACCGCGGTGCACCGGGATACCTGCCCGACCACACGATCCAGGGCTACACTCTCGCCATCCAAGTCGGTGTGGATGTCATCGAGCCCGACCTCGTCAGCACCAAGGACGGCGTGCTCGTTGTCCGCCACGAACCGTACATCGACGGCACCACCAACGTCGCTGACCACCCCGAGTTCGCCGACCGTCTCACTAATAAGACGCTGGACGGGATCGTCACGGAGGGATTTTTCGTCAGCGACTTCACGCTCGCAGAGATCAAGACGCTGCGGGCGGTGCAGCCGCTGCCCGAACGCGACCAGAGCTACAACGGGCTGTACGAGATCCCAACGTTCGAGGAGGTCATCCAGCTCGCGCAGAACAAGTCCGCCGAGTACAACCGCACCATCGCTATCTACCCGGAGGTGAAGCACTCGAGTTTCCACAAGGCGCTCGGCCTGCCCATCGAGAACACAATGCTGGAGCTGCTGACGAAATACGGCTGGAACCACGCCGACGCCCCCGTCTTCATCCAGTCCTTCGAGACGCAGAACCTGCGCGAGCTCAACGATGTCACCAACCTCACGCTCGTGCAGCTCATCGACGGCTACGACAGCGACCCGCTCACGGGCGACGTCATCTTCAAGGCGCCGTCCGATCGCCCGTACGACTGGACTCTGGCCAACCGCACCGACTACTTCGGGTACCTCACCACGCCCGCCGGTCTCGCTGAGGTGGCCACGTACGCTGATGTCATCTCTCCCTGGAAACGGTATCTGCTCAAGGCGGTGGCTGTCGAGGTGGACGCGGACGGCAACGCCGTGGACTCGAACGGAGACGGTCAGGTCTCGGATGCCGACTACACTGTCGTCGAGTACCCGAACGTCATCGACGACGCGCACGCCGCTGGCCTCAAAGTGCACACGTGGACGATGCGTGACGAGAACTACCGATTGGCCGTCAACTACTCCGGCAACGCGACACTGGAGTACTTTGAGCTGTTCGACATGGGCGTTGACGGATTGTTCAGCGACAACTGCAAGACGGCTGTGCCCGCTCGTGACGCGTGGTTGGCACAGCAGTAGATGAGCTGCATAGTATGTATGACATCGGTAAGAGCTGTTAAAAACGACACTACTGCGTGCGTAATTCAGTTAAAGGTGCTCACTTCCAAGGCGTCTAACGAGCCAAAATTGCAGGTTCACATCTCCGAGTACAACTTCCGATAAAGCGATTCCTGCTCATGGCGCGCCTCAAGATAAGCTGCGTGCGCTGTGGCGTCAGGTTGCGAGTACTCCAGACGTGTCGTTCCGTCAGGGAATGATCCCGAGGCCTTGAGAGAGTGAAGCCCCAAGTACGTGCCGATGAGCACCGCGAGGCCCCGCGATGTGGTTTCAGTGGCGCTAGCTTCAAGGATCAACTTCTTCCCCAGGCAGTCAGCGATCATTTGACGCCAAACGCGAGACGAAGTGAGCGCAGTTCCGCTCACGACAACAGTCGCATCGGGGTCAGCAGAGAACGCTACAGCATAATACGAAAAAAAGTAAAGAGTGAGTAGAGGAAGACATTCGCCACCACACTTAACGTACCAAGAAGAGAGAAGAGAACGCCAATACGAAGAGCAATTGACTCCATGCCAGCACGCAGAAACTCGATGGGGGTTGTCCACTTGTTAATGCCACTGATAGTGCACGTCGCGTTTTCCAGCCACCCCGGCGCGCGCTCACCGCTTAGGAATGGTAGAACAGTGAGATTGTGCTTCGTAGGTGCAAGTTTCTCCAGTTGTGATTGCAGATCTGCACAAGATCATTCGGTTAGTTTAGGCCGCGTACAACAACTTCAACGTGAAGCAGATGGACATTCTCACCCTCATCGTTGAGACGAAGCGATTCACGGAAGAACTTGTACACTGAGCCACCATCGCTGAGTGCCCCACCAAGAAGGACGTGGTCCTCGCCGATACGGTAGCACCACAAACCCTTGGGAACTCTGGCATTCTTCATGGCGTCTGCTCTCAGTACAACGCGAAGTGCAGCACTGGTACCAATCGTCACTGCGATTCTCCTACTCCAACATTTCACCTTGAGTCGATACATTATCCACAAGAAGAAAAAAAAACAAGAGCACTTACGATGCATCAATACACTTGGACCCGATATTAGCCGCGGCTCCGTCCGAAACACCAAGGAAGAACGAAACAGTTTTCAGCTCAGGCCATCGTCGCGCATACGTCGAGTTGAGTCCCGAGAAAGGAACCGAAGAGTCCGCGACCGGTGGCATCTTGCTACTGTCCATGCCAACCAGTTCGAGCAGTCTGGAGTCCCACTGGCTGCGTCTAAAGTCGAGTAGACCCATCCACGATGCTTCAGAGAAGCTGATAGGCAAGCACAAGTCCTGAGAAGCTGTAGTCCATTTGCCAATGAGGTAGCCAGAGATACTCTGCCACTTGGAGACACGTTCGACCAGTTCGGGCTCTTCCTCGTGAAGACGTAGGAACGTCGCAGGTGCGTACGCTGGATGGATGACCGTTCCTGTTCGGTTGTGAGCTTCTTCCAGCTCCCCACGAGCCGACAGTCTCTCCTGCAGCTGCTTGGCCCATTTAGCCGTCGCCTTCCTCCGTCCAGCGTACTGCGAATCACAAAGAACGACGAAATAAGCACTTAACGGCCTCCTACTTCTCCTACTCTACATATCTCACCGTGTAGACTGGGGTGACCATTTTCCCCTTTGCATCGATGCCCAGGACGTTCATCGCGAAGGTACTGAAGCCTACGCCCACGAGCTTCTCGGTGAGGTCCGTAGCACGTAGGAAATCCATCGTATGGTCCAGAATCTTCTCCACTGAAGCCTCAATCTTGGCCCCATCAGCTTCCCCATGGACATCGATGGAGCTGACGTGTTGCTGCTGCAGAGAACCATCGATAAGGACCCATTGGGCCTCAGAGACCAAGGCGAAGCAGCTGGCACGGATCGAGGAGCTCCCCACGTCCACCACGATGACGACAGGCAGCCCCTGATACTGTTGCGGCTGTGCTAGACCGCGCAAATACTCGTGATACTGGAGACGCTGCAGGTGCGAGCGGTAGATCCACGCACAGGCCGCTGAAGACGCCGCAAGCAGCGGCAAGAAGAGCTTCATGGAGGTATCGATGATGGATGTCAATGTCTTTAAGTTCGCATTGGAGGATTTAACCCTTTAGTTAAGTTCGCATTCTGTTTAACTGCAACATAACAAAACCAGGCCAATTCAGTTTGTAACTTGCGGCCACAAACTCGTCCAAACAAGCGTTTACCATTGTACGACGATGCTGAGCTCTCGAGGACTTTCGACGCTGCGCCGCGCCTTCCACGCGTCTGCGGGCCGCCAGGCCATCCAGACGGTGAACGTTCCGTCCATGGGCGACTCCATCAGCGAGGGAACGCTCGTGGAGATCGTCAAGAAGGCGGGCGACGCCGTTCACGCTGACGAGGTCGTGCTTGTGCTCGAGACCGACAAGGTACCGCTATCTAATGGCATTTAACACATAGGAAGGATAAAGCTCACGGCTGCTATTTGCTACCAGGTGAGCGTGGATGTAACAAGCCCCGTGGCCGGCACAGTCGTGGAGGTGCTGGCTCAGCTGGAGGACAACGTGGAGGTGGGCAAGCCGCTCTTTACGCTAGACGACGCGCTGGCCCCCAGCGGCTCCAACAAACCTGCACACACGTCGGCCGCTGTGTCATCGGAGCCGGAGCCTGCTGCTGCCGTTGCTGCTTCTGCGTCCGGACATCGCGTACCCCTCATTAAATTCTTGGGAAAACGCTCGCTGCTGCCGCCCAAGCCGTCGCCGCTCTCCAAGCCGCTGGGCCTCAACCTCTCGCCGTCTCCTCTGTGTGCGGTGCCTGTCCAACCGTCCAGTGCAGACGTTCTGCCGTTCTCCAGTGCCAAACGCTTGCCACTTTCGCCCGCAGAAGTCGACTCCATCAACTCAGGCCTCGCGTTCCTGTAAGCGTAGCCATGTGACGAGGCAGCGCTAAGACGGTGTTGAGACAGAAAAGTAAAGAAGAAAAACTAACACACAATTTGCAGACATGCTATAGATATTGTGGGGCGTACAGTCAGTCAGTCAGTCATACCGAGACTGCTGCTGTCCCGAATAGTTCGTGCTGCGGGCACACGCCGCCCCCAATGGCCCATTCGTTGCAGCCAGGAACGGTGCACTTCTTGCCACCGCCGTGAGCCTTGCAGTAGCCTCCGCCGCGGTTCGTCTTGACGCAGCCATCAGTTTTACAGCGTCCCCCACCGCCGTGACGAATACAGTGGCCTCCACTACTTGCCTTGCGTGTGCACTCTGGAAAGCTGCAAGGATTCGTGCCACCGTGGGCTTTGCACAGTCCACGAGCCTGTCCGAGACGCTCGCAACCAGCCACAGTGCACCGCGGCTTCCCGCCATGTGCACAGCATCGTCCAAAGCGAATCTACAAAAATACCAGGCGCATATCGTTCAGAAAGCTTCCACGCGAATCAATAGGAGCGAACATAACTGTACCTGCTTCTTGGTGCAGTCCGGGTAGGTGCAGGTGAAGCCGCCACCATGTGCAAGGCAGTATCCGCCTCCTTGGTCGTGCTTGTCGCACCCACGACGTGAGCAGCGCTTGCCCGTACCGCCGTGCTGTTTGCAGCGACCGCCATTAAGAGCCCAGTTGCGACAGCCTTCACTCTGGCATCGTCTACCGCCTCCATGCAGCTTGCATCGACCTCCGCCCACACAAGGTGTTGTGCAGCCCTCCACATAACACTTCTTGCCGCCTCCGTGGGCTACACAGAGACCGCCGCCTTTGTCCTTCTTGCCGCAGCCCTGCACTTTGCAGAAGTAGCCGCCACCGTGTGCTTTGCATTTGCCCTGCCCTCGGTCGAACTTCTCGCATCCTTCCACTTGGCAGCGTGCTCTTCCTCCATGGCCACTGCACAGCCCGTAGCGAATTGCCTTCTTGGTGCAGCCAGTCGTCGTACAGTCTCGTCCTCCTCCATGGGCCAGGCAGAATCCTTGTCCAGCGTCGTACTTATCACATTTCTTAATGGAGCATTTCCTGCCTCCTCCATGAGCACAACAAAGAGCCGACGTGCCCAGTGCCACCCGTGTGCAACCTGTGACTCCGCAGCGTTTGGAGCCGCCATGGTCCGGACACGTACGTAAGTTAAAGAAGGCACAGAAGGGCGTCTGGCAGCGGTATCCGCCGCCGTGGAAGATGCAGAGACCTCCTGCCTGGGCGAACTTTGAGCAGTTCTCGAAGCGGCACTGGTAGCCACGTCTGTCTGCGTCCGTCGTTTTCTCTTCTGCGTCTGTAGCTGTCTCCTCTGGCTGCTCACTTGGTTGAGCTTCAGTGATGAGAGGTGCACTATCTGTTGTTGGCTCTTGGCTTCGGCTTTTGTCGGCTTGTGGGGCTTTAGGAGCTTCTTCTTGGGGCGTCTGCTCAGAGTTTGGTCCATTTTGCGGCGCTGCTGCGTCCTGTGCCTCATCAGGTCGCGCTAGCAGCGGCATGGCGAAGGACGGAGGAAGGTCTGAGCCGTCCATTCCTTCACCATCAAAGCGCGACTCACTCTCTGTGCCGCCGAACAGCGCAGCGGACGCCGTCGCCACTTCCCGCTCTTCCTCTTCTGCCTCCATCTATCAAATATTACGATAGCAGCGAATAATGCAACATTTGTGATACACAATACTACAATAAAATAGTATTGCCGAAAAGCTCCCTGGCAAACCATGACGGGCATGACGAGGTGCGTTGCGACCGCTACGCTGATGAAGGGAGAGCGCTGCATACACTGACATGTACTCTGGCTGCTTGACCTCAGAGTGGTGATCATCCAGGACGTGAACATCACGCAGAAGTACCAGGAGCTGCTGCGGAAGCTGGAGTCCATGGGCGGCGAGAAACTCGGCCGGCACGTGGTGCACTGTCGCCTATTTAACCGGAAGACGCTCACAGGTAATGGGGAAGATACAGGCATAGTGAAGAGAACGCGATATTGAGCTTAATACTCTACGGTGTTCACTGCTGTAGACGGCTACGTCAACCAGCGCATGTTCATGCTGAGGATGTCCCAGAACGACGACCTGGTGTACGCTGTGCTGGCCAACGAGAAGGCGCACGGTCTGGTGCCCAGTGACAACGGGATCGAGGGGCTAATGGAAGACTGCTCGCTGCTTGAGTGCGGCTTGGATGGAGCGAACATCTTGCAGCAGGTGGAGATCTACGCCTTCAAGTCGGACGGGCAGTTCGAGGTACAGTCATGTGAAGAATGAGGCCTTGGACCTGCAGGTTGTTTACTGATGTTGTTGTTGCTTGTTTGTTGCCACCACTGTAGGGCACGCAGTACGTGGTGGGAGACTTCGTGGTGAGCGTCTGCACGTTCATGTCCCGGAACAACCTGCCTCGAGGCCTCATCATCGAGGTGCAATACTCGCCGTGCTACACGGTCTCGCACGTGGACATGCTCATTGATGAGTTTCTGAGCAACTTTGCCTCGCACGACCACCTACGCAAACCCGTGGACAACATGCCAGCGTTGTTCGAGAAGGTGGGGCTTCCAAACAGCGAGTACAGCCTCAAGCACACGGCTTTACAGTACGTTGCCGCTTTCAATATCCTACGCAAGTTCGAAAAGTAGCTGGAAATCGGGAGCTCAGTAGATACAAGAAAATCTTCGTTAAACTCCGCTTACAGCTAGCTAGCTGGACATCGCCGAAACTTCAAGGTAACTGCGTTTTGGACTCGCGTACTAAGTTGGACGCTTGTCGTTGAGCTTCTTCCAGCATCTCCTCTACCACCAACGAGCTGCAGCCAGCAGCCCGCATCTCCCCCACTGTGCGAAACAAACTCTGAACGTACTCTGACGTCTCTTTCAGCTTCTTTCGCTTCACCTCAGTCGCATCTGGTGCGTTACCGTCTACGACGAATAAATTCATCTTCCTCTTCCCCTCCGCATCCGTGTTCTGCCTCCCGTTCACGTGCGTATCCGTGAAAGCAATCTCATTTGCACTCCCAGTAGTAGCAACTTCCGATTGCATAGGGATCTGCGCGACACGGCCTTCAGGTGCAGCTCCCGGTGCTGCGACCTGTTGAGCGACCACGGAATTCCCCTCAGAGACTGCTTCATTTACATTAGTAGCAGCTACCGGTAGTGATACTGGCAATGGGCTCCCTTCCGCGGCCTGACTCGGGAAGAAATGGGCTTTCTGTAAGTCGCTAAGAGCGTCGTACTGCGCCCACTTCTCTGGATGAGCGTTCGCGAGGTGGGCCTTGTAGTTCTGTGGGCGGAAGGGGACTCTAAAGCACTTAATCCTTTGTGTGCGCTTCCGCTGCCCATCGGGGGGAGTCTCTCGACCGAAGCATCGGCAGAATTTACACCCGGCAGAAATAACAACGCCATTGGTATCAGTCATCACAGCCTCGACGCCAAACTTAAGCGGGTGCCCACGTTGGAACGGGGTATTATGCGACGGGGTTGTCCTGGAGCCGCGTGTCCTTGCCATTCTTTTGCTCAGCAGCTCTTTGCGCAGGCGGGAGAATTTAAAGTTTAAATCTAAAGAAATTTATCCAATCAAAATTGACTTCCTTGAGACGGTACAGGTCCAAAGTACCCTATTACAAGACCTGTTGACTTGACTTTGTATGTTGCAGAAATTAACGTTTCCTTTTTTATTTGCGGTGAGACAGGTCGCACTAGTATTGTTCTTCAATTCCATTTGTTTAAATCTTTAAAAAGATGTTTGAAAAAGAAAAAGAAAATCGTTAAAAGGAAATGCATTTGTATCGGCTACTAAATCTAAGAGGAGCCGCTGGGAGAGGCTGTCGACATGGCACTGCCGCCCAATGAGGCCAGCGGACTGGCACTCGAAGCTCCAGGGGCCGTTCCCCCCAGACACGTGCGAGCCACATCGTCGAACACCTCCTTGATCTCGCTCGAGCACTCGAGGTAGTCCTGGTCCCAGAACTTGTAGCTCTTGTTGCGGATCAGCTCGATGAACGTCACCAGCAGGCCCCACGGGTGCGGGCGGTTGGCGATGAGACGCTCGATCAGCACGCGCGTGATCTGCTCCTTCACCATCTTGTTGTTCGAATACGAGAACAGGTACAGGATGACGCAGCTGAAATAGTGTGTGTGGCTGTTGGGGTAGCGCAGGTGGTTCGCCAGGGAGCTGAAGTACCAGTAGCGGCCCTCCGTGTCCAGCTCATCCGCCAGATAGCGGAACACATCCATGGCTGCGGTCTGCTCGAACTTACTCGTCGTACTGGCAGCGCCATCAGCTCCGGCAGGCGTCGGTGTCGTAGGCGACGACCCACCGTTGGCCATGTCAGCAATTCCCTCCTTCCCCAAGTAGAGCACAAGAGCATTGAGAGCAGGCAGCGCGTACTTGCAAGACGTTGGATCGCGCTCCAGCTGGGCAGCAGGGCGGAGCAGCTTGGAAGTGAGGTCCGCGGGGAATACCGAGGCGCGATTCGCTGTTGCGTGCAGGAACTCGTCCACATATTCCTTGATACCGCTATGCGAGAGTGCAGCTCCCCATGCAGGCATGAGTCGCGGGGCCACGCTCACTTCCGGAAGCTGGGCGACTTGTAGTCCCAGTGTCAGCGGGTCAGGCAGGCGCATCGAGCGCGAGAACGCTGACAGGATCACATTACGTAGCTGAACGCAGGCAGCGGGTAACACGTCACAGAAGCTCGTGTAGAAGTCACTCAGGAAGTCCGGGTAGTCGTGAAGCAGCACCAGGATGATGCGCACTACTCCCTTGTACAGCGAAGCGATAGAGTCCGGTAGCGGCACGGCCGAGTTCGCGTGACGCAAGAACGGCTCCATGAACACCAGCAGATTCATGAGGAGACGGTGCAGAATCTGCCAGCCGCGCTGTTGCTTCGCACGCAACAAAAGTGGCATGAAGCATCGGTGCGAGATGAGCTCCGTCCAAGCAAACACGAAACCAGGTAAGCCGAGGGGCTGCAGCGTGTTGTACGCGCTGGCAAACGTATTGAGGACCTGGAGGTGAATGGCATCCAAAGCCGGCTCTTGCGCCGTCAACTCCTTCATGAGATTTACAAACATGCGGAAGAACACGCGCTGGTCGAATGGAGCCTTCTTCTTGCGTGACAAGTCGTGGGCTGCAACCAACACGTTGGCAATTGCACCGACAGCATGGTTAAGCACCTGTAGCTTTGCGGCAGGCGCAGGATCAAGGTATTTCACCAGCAGCGCCATCAAGTGCGTGAGAGCGTCCAGCACCGCGTAGTTTAGCGGAACCTTCGCGCCAGCCTTGAGTGCAGCAGGATCGCTTGCGGCAAAAGAGCTCTTGAGGCATGCATCCACGCACAGCTCCGTGCCAAACTTGAAAAACAGCGACACGCTTTCGTCGTCAGCGAGCAAGCCGTACTGCTTGAGCATCTGCAGATACTGAGCATGCATCTTGGAGTTGCCAGTAGGCTCCTTGTAAATGGCGATCCAGTGCTCCAGCGCGTTGCTGACTGTGTGTCGGAAAGCAGCATGCTCCTGCACCAGGGGACGTTCTCCAACGGCCTTCCCAGCACCACTACCGATTGCACCCATGCTCTTCTGTGGCGCTGGCGGCGCCGGACGATTCTGCATCTTTTGCACGCGCGCCTGCTCCAGCAGTGCAGCGAGAATCTGCACGTTCTTGTTCGCAGAGGCCCCTCCGTGACGCTCCACGATGCGCGCAAGAGCTTCAAGAGTGTTCGGCAACTGACCAGCGACACCAACGTGATCCATCATCAAACACTGCCGGACAACGTGAACCGCAAACTCGATGGCCACGCTGTTGCGCTCCATGTTCCGCGCGAGGTACACGTCGAACTCGCTAGCTTCCACAACCTTGTAGCGGATAAGGGCAACAATGATCTCACAATGCAACTTCAGTTTGTCGTCCACGGGTGCGCGCAGAACCCAGCCCACAATTTCCTTGCGCAGCTTATCACAGCTGGCAGTCAGTGCTTCCAACGAGCTCACAAGAATCTCCAAGAACAGCTCATTGCCTCGACCACCGTTCCCCAACTCATACATAAATTTGACGATGCGGTTCGCAATTTTGAGGCAGGCTTCATCGCGCAGAGCTGGCCGAACACTTCCACCAAGTGCACGAACCTCACGTAGGACAGCAAATACCTCGCTTTCTTGTGGAATTGCCAATAGTGATGGCAGCTCGCGCTGGGCAGCTGCAGCTTGACGAGCTACCTTCTGGACGAACAGCTCAAAACGCTCGAGCAATCCCGCGAAGCGATCCAACGCTGCCACCACACTCACGCCAGCAGTATCCCCCTCCTTATCTACCACACCACCTGGGTATGCACTAGCAACTGGGCGGGATGAAAGCGGCATGGACGTGGGACGTGGGATACGCTGGAACGCCTCGTACACCACAAGTTGCATAGGAGGAACTCCACCCGGCTTGGGCTTGAAGACTTCAGGCAACACTGCGGGCCATTGACCACTAGGAGCACCTGGGGAACCTGCCGATGCTGCAACTGCCGTGCTACTTGCACTCCCCTCAAAGAAGTGCACTCCATCCTCTCCAGGTGCCTTGCCAGCTTGGGCTTGCTGCTGCTGGTAGCGACGGCGTGATGCATAAGCACCTGCAAGAGCCTCATCAATGTCGCGCATAGCCTTCTCAGAAGAAGCCTTTTCAATAAGCATGCAACCTAAGTCCGTGTTCTCATTGGAGCACACCTGGATCACGTGTTCAAGTTGCTGAGGGTCTCCGGCACTGGTCGGAAGCAGCGCCCGTAGGTGCGTACCAATGGCATTGCGAAGCGGCTCCTTCGCCGTGATAAGTGCCAACGATCCCGACATAGACGCCACCATCAAGTGAGCTGCCTTGCGCATCTTCGTATCATCGCACTCCGTAGCAAAGTCTTTCAAAACCACTTCACGGGTGGTAATACACGCAATGGTAACACTGCGCTCCACCACAGGGGAGATGACCTCGCGAATAGCACGGTCCACGGCAAGAGGTACCAGGCGACGCAGGTTCACATTACGCAGCGGTAGTTCTGGGTTCACAGCGACATATGAAGCCAAATTCGGAATGACCGTCGACTCTGCAGCTGCAGATCCAGAATTGCTTGTTCCAAGTCCATAGGCGGGAGCCCCCTCTCGTCCGGTTGGGCTGCCAGCAGGAACGAATCCATCGCCTGGTTTTTTCATCTTTCCTGGTGTCAGTGGTCGACCTAACTTGGCGCCTGAGCCAGGAGGTGGTGTGGCAGATCGTTGCATCATCGAGGTCTTTGGGACCTTAACATTAAAGTCAGGGTTCGCCGTTCGCGGTGGCGTGCGACGCGTATGCAAGATCTGCGCCTTGCGCTGATCCTCCACGTTAAGCTTGAACGATTT
Organism: Phytophthora multivora; assembly: GCA_001314345.1. NCBI lineage: Eukaryota > Oomycota > Peronosporomycetes > Peronosporales > Peronosporaceae > Phytophthora > Phytophthora multivora. The sequence continues at coordinate 6,883 of LGSM01000111.1, read as the reverse complement.
GAACAGGACTTCAATCTCGAACTTGAGGTTAAGTTTGAGGTCCGGTACATCATAGATTTCGCTCATGGCATGAATGAGACCCATGACCCACGGGTTCGGCGGTTTAAAGATCTTCGACTTCTTGCATCCCTCGAGAATCTTCGCAACAAAGGGGGTCACGGCGATGAGGTGACCAGTCTCATAGCCCACATAGAGGAGCTCCTTCAAGTCCAAGTCACGCTGCAACAGAGGCTTGTTGCGCGCGAGCGTGAAGACACCCAGCCACGAGCCCAGGTTTTTCAACAACGAGCGCTGCTGCGAATTAGTCGTGATTGTTCCCGATGTCAGCAGCTTGCGTGCGTTCTGGAACGTACGCTTCAGGATCTCGTGCTCGAGCTCCGGGCGCATGAGCTTCTCGATGAAAATTAAATAAACCGTGTGGTAGTTCGGCTGGGTCGAAATGCGTTTCACTACCAAGTAGTTTGCGAGCCACGCGTGATAGGCAGGCAGTAGCATCTTGCGCACTTCCGGGATCTTCGCTTCCAGATTCGAGATGGACATGTTGTTCACTATGAAGTGGATTCGGTCCTTGACGGTATCGTCCGGCTGCTCAACAGCCTCATCTTCGTCAACCATGCTTGACTCGTGGAAAATATGGTCCACCTTCAACTCTGGCGCAGGGGCTGCAGGAGGTGGTGGTGATCCAGCTGGCGCCTTGGACAACGGTGACGCCAATGACGGACCCGCTGATCGACTCAAAATCGACGACGGTATTTGAATGCCGATGTCATCTTGAGCCTTCGCGGCGGGCGGGGGTGACCCAACACCAAAGGACGTAGCAGTGCTGCTAAGTCTGCTGGTACCTTCACTATCAGCAACCCCACCCAAAGGCGGCAAAGCGCCACCCAATGAAGGCAACGAGCCACTACCAGCACTCGCATCCAGCGATGGTCCTGATATCGCGATTGAACGAGTAACCTGGTTCACTTGGCGCATGATCTCCGGTAGTGCGTGCTGAAGGTGCGGAATTTGCGACAAATTGGTGCAATACGCTGGTAGCTCACGCAACCGCGGAACAAACTGCTGCAACGCGCAGGCGCCGAAGAAGAAGAACTTGGAGTTCACGGGCTCTCGAAGACTCTCCAACACAGAACGCAGCGCAGTTTGGAGGAAGTTGGGAGGAAGCACCTGGTGTTCAATAAGCTTACCGAACAGAACACCCGTAATACGTAGCTCCATCTCGGGGTATCGCGGGAAGAATCGGTACTCGTCGAACAGGTTGTGGATCATACAGTAGAAGATCTGACGCTCGCGCTCGTCTCGAGATCCCTGGAAGCGCTTCAGCATTGCCACGACATCGTTAATATTTTGCTCCGAGGTGTAGATTTGTTGAAAGTACGCGTTTGCTTGCTCCTCGATCATTTCCGCCGTATAAGCGGGGCCATCACCGCCACTCGTTGCCCCCTCACTTCCAACACCAGCACTCGTAGTTGCTGCAACTCCAGCACCGATGCCAGCAGCTGCCCCCATTGTACCGGGCACGTGCGGGGTGCCGGCCTCTCCAGCGGGGCGAGTAGACGCCGAGATAACGGGATGGGTCTCCATACAGAGAGTGATAATGCGCTTGAGCTCTTGTGCGATCGTAACGGGAAGCGCCCCTTGAACGGCCATAATGCACTTAAGAATAGTCGCCAACGACTCGATAGACAGCACATGACTCGACTGTGGCGTAATGTTGCTCTTAGGGACAGCGCGAGTATAGTTGCGGTGCACGAAGGCAAGGCAAGACGTCGCAAACGCCGTCCGTTGTGACGCCAGACGCTCCACCAGCCACGTTTCTAAGTTTAGCACGTCGTGGTTGGCTCCCATAGTGGCCAAAGCGAGAGCAAACGAGAAGTAGTTCGAGTGAATGGCGGATGCGAAGGCGTCGCCCGTGTTGCGGAAGAGCGCGAACAGTCGTGACACGATGTGCGGGGCCGTCGCGGCGTAGAAGCACTTGACGCTCGCGTACAGAACCAGCTTGGGCGCCACGGACCACAAGTGGCGCATAATGAGCGGTGCATTGGGGCGACCCATGATGTACGTACTGAAGAGCTCCGAGAACATGTCATCGCGTAGCGCATTCCAGCGAGGCGAGGCCTGGGCCAAATTGGCGATCAATACATCCGGGCACGTCTTCATTGCTCCATCCAGAAGCTTCCGCACGTCGCCATAGCAATCTTGCTCCGAGACCTGCAGCAGAGTCTCCACGATATCAAGTGAAAACCACACTCCATTCTTGGGGACGGCCGATGCGTCGGCGCCTTCGAACGGCGCAAGCTTGTGCGGCGACTCAGAGAACGATAGCACCTCAGGTGGTGCCTCCACAGCGGCCTTGAGAATGCTAACGTGCGCGCGGCTATTCTTCCAAGGGCGCAGCAACGTCGTCACGCGGAACTTCGTTTGCGAGAAACGCTGGAACGCTGTAATAAGGACGCGAAGCTGTGCTACATTCTGGATGTTCAGGTCGGCGCGATCCAGCTTCTCCGCAACCTTGGTCCACTTAATTGATCCGTAATCTTTCTGCAGCACATCTGCGATAACCTCAAGGTCCCAGTTTTCACGAACTGGCGCGGTGGCAGTCTCATCCGACGCTGACGCCTCAAAGTCAATCGTTAGGTTAGCCATCAGTGTAGCTCCGTTCTCCGCATCCAGACCGACGTAGGTACGCGAGATCATCGCGAGCATACCCGCGACCTGGACTGGCGGGATCGTAGGCGCCTTTGCAAGTCCAGCCTCGGCTAGGAGTGTGCGGAAGGCCTGCTGGGATGCTGTGCACGAGTATCCGACGTCCTCCATGAGTTCGTAGAACAGACAGCTCGACGACACGTCCGAAATGAGCTTGCTCAGCAAGTCCGAGTCGGTCACCGGCTCACAGTCCACGTGTTCAGGGTCGCCCATAGTCAGCGGAGCCATCTCGAGCGAACCCATGTCGTTCGGGTGCGCGGACGAAATGCTGGCAAGGAACGAGTCCGTCTCAGCCACATCGGCGTGGAACTCCTTCTTCATCCGGAGCACGAAGACGAGAGAGTGGAGCACGTCCGAGGGCAACTTGGCGCCGCAGGATGAGATCTCGGGGATCTTGGTGCGCAAGAACTGGATGGCCTGGGCGGAGCTGTCTGCGTTCTCGCCCTGGGCGAAGGCCAGGCCCACCGTCACCTGCTGCGGGAGACTGAGCTTAAGCGTCTTGCAGAAGAGCTGCAGGAACTCCTCGGTCACATGGCGTCCACTGACGGCTGCAGAGTCAGACGAGCTTCCTTCGATCGCCTATACAGATCAGCAAAACAACATTTTTTTAGATAAAAGTGGACGGGAAGAGGAGGAGGCGAAGGAGAAGGGTAAGACGCCCACCTCGCAGATGAAAGTGGTGAAGTTGGGGCGTGACGAGGCCTGCGCGACCTCGTGCGTGAGCAGTTGAATCTTCAGCGCGTCCTTCTGGCCTCTGTTGTCACGGAAGTCGATGTCCTTGACGAGGCAGTTGAGCAGGAAGATGCGTGCATCTTCTCCATACAGTTCCACGAGCTGCAGCAGAGGTTAGAAAGGGGGAGAAAAACACGTAAAAGGCGACTAAAAGATCGGCATTCGTACCTGATTGAGCTCCGCCACGTTGGACTTAAAGTTCTTCTTGCTGAGGTTCGTCACCAGGTAGTTGATCTGCCAGAACAGCGGCGACGCGAACGACACCATCGTGCGGGTCCTGGAGGGCGGGGGAGGGAGAGAGGGGGGACCTTCCGCCGATGCTTCTCGTGGGGGGCGGGTGCGCGTTGGCTTTTGGCTGGGGAGCTACAGTAGGGGAGGAAATTGCTGTTGATTGGTGGAAACTTCATTTATTTCTACCAATGAACATCAAGCCGCTCAAATAAGTTTGCTACAGCGACTTGACGACCAGCTCGAAGCCAGGAGCTACTGCAGTCTGCACCTGGGGGAGACAGCCATGACGCCAGCGCATGCGCTCCACTTGGACACGGCACCCGAGGCCAGCGACTTCTTCTTCGGCAATGTGCTGGGCCAAGGATCGTACGCCAAGGTGAACTGGAGGCTGCGGATGCAGAGCTTATATCCCACAAAATATTGAGAGCTGGATGCGCGTTTGCTATTGCTGCTGCCTGTAGGTGTTCCATGCGCAGATGAAGAAGAACCACATGGACTTCGCCGTGAAGGTGATGGATCAGGGCTTCATCCGCAAGGAGAACAAGACGGCGTTCGTGCTCACAGAGCGCAAGGTCATGTCGCGCCTCTCGCACCCGAACATCGTCAAGTTCTACTGCAGTTTCCGGGTAAGGAGTCTTAACAGAGACCCGTGGTGCTGCGGCCGCCCTTGTGCAATGCGCAGATATTAGCGGTATGCACAGGGTGGCCGGCATGCGCGGCACCGCAAAAAGGAACCCATCTGGCCTCCTCGTCTCATGTTTTGCGTCTGGTTGTGGATTCAGGACCACCACAGCTTGTACTTGGTCATGGAACTGTGCCGCGGCGGCGACCTCTTCGGTCTCATCAGGTGTGCTTTAAACTCTGTGCTTGGTGTCTAAGATGAGTGTTGCCAATATCCATTCGCCTTTGTGTATCGGCCAGCAAGGAGTATCAAAAGCAGCAGGAGCAGGGCGTCTCGGACGCCGCGTGCTCGTTTGAACTCACGCAATTCTATATCGCAGAGCTGGTGAATGCACTGGAGTATATGCACTCTCAGGTATTGCAGCTTGCTTGTTTGTACATCTTCGCAATGCTGACTGAAAGATTCCTTTTCACTTCAGCACGTCATTCATCGTGATATCAAGCCTGACAATCTGCTCCTCAGGTATGCTGCATTGCCCTTAGCCTAACCGACAGAAAGCTTATTGCTGCTTGCGTGGTGCTGTGTAGCGAGCAAGGACACTTGAAGGTGACTGACTTCGGCACTGCAAAAGTAAGAGAGTCTTGTTTACGAGTATTGAACCGACGATTGTTTTTTTGTGCATCAGTGCTTACAGTATTGTTTGCCTTCGCCAACGCAGGACCAGGATGGCGAGAGTAGCGATGTGTGCCAGTTTTGTGGCACGGCCTCGTACGTGTCCCCAGAGGTTTTGCACGACAAACCGGCCTCTAGAGCTGCCGATCTATGGGCGATGGGCTGCTTAATCTTTCAGGTTTGTGCAACTCACTTGCACAGTAGCTGTTCAATGAAAATGCAGACTAATCTTGTATTGTATTGTACATGTACGTGCAGATGTTTACCGGGCGCGCTCCGTTTGTTGGAGAAAACGATTACCTGACTTTCCAAGTGGTAAGACGTGTAGTTCGATGGTTCTCAATTCATATCTTTCAAAACCTTGTAAACTAACGATATGTGTGTTACAGATTATTAACCACTCGAGTGATGAGTTTGAGTTCCCAAGCAGTGTCCCTGAAACTGCTCAGGACCTGATCCGCAAACTACTTGTCCAGGTATTGTACACTTTTTTCCCCTCATAGTTACCACGAACAGAATATTCACCAACATGTTTGTCCAAAGGACCCTGAAGAACGCATAGGTGCCCAGCAGAATGAAGAGGGTTACGCTGAGCTGAAGGTTTGTCTACGTTGTTGAGCGGAGAACAAGTGAACTTCGATATCTAATGATCCTTTCGTCGCACAGAATCACCCGTTTTTCGAAGGCGTCGAATGGGATGATATCGGCGATCAGACCCCGCCGTACAACCCTCCCGAACTGGTCTTGCCGGAGCCAAAGTTGGTATGCAACGTGAAGATAAACGTCTTGGAGTGAGAGCAATTAACTAACGCTTGGTGGAAACAGGATGGAGCTTCGGAGAACTGGACTGTTGCCGAGTACTTTTCGGACGATTTCTCAGAAAGCACATCTGATGAATTCAGGTACAGTACACCTGAGCTTAGAGGGTCACACAATGGCTTACCCCAAGGTCATTGCCGTTTCTGTCATATTCAGCAGCAAGCGTTCGCGGAGTAGCAGCTCCCTTCAGAGGAACCGACCTGCTTGCATTGGCTATGACGAACAGATCCGGTTCGAATCCACCGTGAAGGTCCACTCGAAGATGTTCAACCGCACCCGAGAGGTTGAATTGTGTTTTGCTGTGCAGTTACTTCGTTATCCCATGCTAACTCGATTGCTGTCATTGGTTGTAGCTTTATCTCACTGATGCCCCTCGATTGGTCGTGATCAGCTCATGGTCCAATCGTTTCAAACGTGAAGTTTTCCTGGCCCCAGACACCACAGTAAACGAGATCGATCCCCACACGTTTGACGTTGTCTCGGTGCGTAGCTTTGCTATTCATGTACACACAGGTTCTGACAATTTTTATTTCTTTTCCAGCGGTCAGACACGATCCGAGTCACGGACTCCAACAACCTCGCGCAGCAGTGGGCGCGTGCCATCTCGGAAGCCGTCTCGGAGTAGGTAGAAGTGCAGTCACGCACGTGATGAATGTACGTAGGGCAAGTGAGCATACTAAAGCAATACAAGTACAAGTTGGAAGTGCTCCTTGGGAGTTAGCTACCTAGAGATGGCCAATTTAGCCAAACTCATCAACTCGTACAGCAGAGAGCTACTCCAGCTCCTTGGGAGTTCCCTAGAGCTGAGCACTTTCGCCCAGCTCGTCAACTCGTAGGCCTATAACGTCAGTAATCTGACAGGTCTCCTCGACGAAGGATACGCCGATAAAGAAACATGCCGAGCCAGCTAACCCAGCAGCGGCATGTTCCTGTGGAAGTTGTCCTTGGCGGCGTTCACGTCTCGGCTGCGAGTCTTCCTCTTCTGGGATGTGACTTGGTCTTCATCCGAGGTAGACTCGGGGGTAGCGTCTGTTGCTACATCCACTAAGCGCCTTTTCACCTTCTCCGACGTCTGAAACGCCAGCAGAAGGACGCTGTAGT
>LGSM01000110.1:0-73708 GCA_001314345.1 Phytophthora multivora | reverse complement strand
TACAAATTTCAAGTGACCACTCCTTATAAACATTCAATTTTGTATCGGTTTACTGTGCAAATGTTTTGCCCTCAGGTTATAAAATGTAAGAGGGTTGCCTGCGTTTCCTGTCAGATTGAGACACATGGATTCCGCGCAATATCGCGAGGAGCAGGTTAATCCACTGCCATTTTTACTCTTCAATTTCCAACATTAATTTACAACTTGCGATAGCAAGTACAGTGTACTGCTACCGTCTCTCGCAAGCCATGATTCCGCTATTCAAGCGGTTAGCGCTACCAGCCCAATCCTCTAGTTTTGTTTGGTATTCCCAGTGACAACCTAGTTTTGCTGATCTGCTCATTTACTTATTTTGTTTAGCACTGCAGGTGCTGTCAAAGCAGCTGTCAATGCCGCAATACCGGTAACAGCTTTACCTGGCTCCAGTGATAAACGGTAGGTTTCTCCCGAGAACTCAGCGCACCACCCAGGGCGAGATTAACGCCAAAACTCGGCGAGAAGATGAAAGACGTGCTCGCGAGCCTACTAGCCTTGATTTCGAAGCGGAGGCGATCATGTAGGGAGCGCACAACCGGGATATAAGCACTAGGAAACAGTGCAAAGGTGATAATTGGGGAGGGTCTGCCAACTATCACCTTTGCCAACTATAACGTCATCATAGCGCCACAACTACTGCGACATGAAAGTTGTCTACGTAAACGCAGTCGAGGAGCTCCCCTTCCGCCCAGTCCTCCCTCCTCCGTCGAGCTATGGCGGCCACGGCTTCCCCCGCGCTCGTCCCCAAGTGGGACGCCAAGCAGCTCAAGCAAATGGCAGCGGGAGGTGGCGCCGGTATCGTGGCCAAGACGGTGGTGGCCCCGTTCGAGCGCGTGAAGATCGTGTGCCAGACGGGCGAAAGCGTCGGAATGCTGCAAACCACCCGCTCCGTCTTCGTGAGCGAAGGCGTGCTGGGCTTCTGGCGGGGCAACATGGCGGCCTGCGTGCGTGTGGTGCCCCATAAAGCGGTGCTGTTCGCCTTTTCCGACTTCTACAAGGACCTTTTCCGGTCGATGGACCCTTCCGGAGAGCACAAAATGCCCGTTTGGGGGCCTTTTGTGTCGGGGTCGCTCTCGGGCTTCACGGCCTCCATCATTACGTACCCGTTGGACCTGATCCGCACGCGGGTGTCGGGTCAAATTGGGGAGAATTTGGTATACAGCGGCATTGCGCACACTTTCATGCGGACGTTACGGGAAGAAGGAGCTCGAGCGCTTTTCCGTGGAATTGGTCCGACGCTTTTCGGCGCTCTCCCGTACGAAGGGATCAAGTTCGGCAGCTATGACATCCTTACGGGCTTATTACCCGAGGATATCGACCCCAAGGCGGACTTTGCTGGTAAAATTCTCTGTGGAGGAGGGGCCGGAGTGCTGGCCACCATCTTCACGTACCCGAACGATACAGTGAGGCGGCGGCTGCAGATGCAGGGGGCAGGGGGAGCTACCAGGCAGTACAGGAACGCGTGGGACTGCTACGTCAAGTTGGCGAGGAACGAGGGCTGGACGGTGTACTACAGGGGACTTACGCCGACTCTGGTGAGGGCTATGCCCAATATGGGCGTGCAGTTCGCGACGTACGATTTCCTCAAGAGTTTCATCGAGTGAGAAGGAGGTGAGTGGATTTCTTTAAGATTTTTAGACTGGATGCATGAACAAAATACGTTTTTGGATTTTTACTGTTCGCTGGATGGATCCCCTTCGTCGTCTGCTGCGACCATCTCCCGTGCAAGTTCCTGTTCGTCGTCCGTTAAAACGTCCTTGAGAGTGGACAGGTCTTTCTGGAACACAGTCTTCACCACAGCTTCAAGAGCAGCTCGACGGTGAGCGTCACGCTTTACCCCAGTGGTGAAGCGCTCCATGAGACTCGGACGAGCAGCTGCAGCAGCCAAGAGCTTCTCTTTGTTGCGGGCAATGGCCTCTTTGAACTGTTGACGCTGCTCCCGAGCCTTTTCCTTTGCCACAGCGTCCAGGTCCTTTAAGTCCACGAAGTTTCCGGCGAAATTGTCGCGTCGAAAGCTCTCCGAGCGCATCACTTGAGCACGAACACGACGAGCTGCTTCTTCTTGTCGCCGTTCACGAGCTTCTGCTTCCCTCTCCTCTCGTAGACGCTCCTTCTGCTGTTTAACCGTCTCGTTCTTTAGTTTCTGGATGCGGAGAGCTTCGGCTTTGGTAGATTTCCGTTGACTTGGCACATCCTTCCCAATGGAAGCACGAGCCCTTGCTAACAGCCTCCCTTGAGCTTGTTGTGCGTGTTGTCGAATGGCTTCTTCTTTCGCTTTTAGACGCTGTTTACGCGCCTCCTTCTTCTCTTGCAGTTCGGCCAGCTTGGCAGCTCGAGAGGTGAAGAACTCCACACTCTTCTTTGACGAAGTTTCCGTGTCGTTTACCACCTCTTCTTCTTCTTGGTTGCGTCTTGCAAGCTCCTTCCGATTCTTCAAAGCTGTTTCCCACTTGTAGTGCAGCTGATCGAAGTTTGGGACGGGTTTGGGCTTGGGTTTTGCACGTCGGGCTTCCTCCTCTGCTGCTGCTCTCAGTTTCTTCTTCATCTTCACAGTCATCGCAGCTTCATCACCCGAAGCAGCGTCGGCCCCTGCCATCCTTGGAGGCAGCTCGGCCGACTGCATCAACTTATCAGCTCGTTCGCGGATCCTTTCCTTGCGCTTCTGCTCCGCTTCTTCAGCATCAACCGCAGACAAGTAAGTGGACACTGGTACGTCACGAGCTTTCGCCCGTTTCTCCCGTGCCCTCATATCCTGTTCCAGCTGCTTCAACTGCTGAGACTTCCGCTGTTGAGATTGAGCCTCGCGTTCCAGAAGTTTCTGCGGTGGGGCAGCCTTATGAGCTCGTTCGAGTCTATCAGCTGCCTCCTTTACAAGTAGTTCAGCTTCAGCCTGAGCTCGAGCTTTGTCTTCGAAGAACGCACCCGACCGTCGCAGTTCCTGACTGCGGTTCAGCCTCGAAGCTGAAGGACTGCGGGATCTGCTCTGACTTAGACGTTGAACGTGCAACGACGTCGCGCTGTTTGACCGTGAACTTGAAGAAAGCAGATCGATCTTGCTTCGAGAGCGAGAGCGCCGATGAGCTGGCTTCGTCGGCTCTGGAGAGCTGCAGTCTAGCGAAAAGTGGAGTTAATCTCTCGTCCTAAAAGAGAAAGAACAGGATGAAGGGTTTTACCTTGCGGTTCCGAGCTGGGCCCAGTCGGTAAAGATTCGTCACCGCCCCAAGCTGGCCATCCTGAACTCCGCTTGAATGGGGATGTCTACAGGAATTACAGTACAGTTAGATAACTTTATCATTCGTTGAGAGAAAAAAAATAAGCTATTACAGCAGGCGACGCGGTTGTAAAGTAGGAGTAAGGCGGAGGTGACGTGGTCACATCGGCCCAATCGCTGAGCTCAGGGTTCTCCTCCTCGCTTGAGTCGTTAGTGCCATAGCTGTTGTTGTTGCTGTCGTTGTTCTCTTCATCCAAGTTTTCACGGAGAATAACATGTGGCTGAGACTTGGACTTCCATGCTCCTCTATCAGCCTTGCGCGTTGGTTTGTTCTCGCTTCTAGAGAATTGACGCTGTTGTTCCCTCAGTTTCTGTTCCAGACGCTGTGCTTTGCGTTCTGCCTCCTCTTTCTCGCGTTGAAGTCTCTCGAGAGCTTGGAACTCATTCTGCTGGGCTACTTTGAGCTTACGAAGCTCTTCCAGTACCTGATCCTGGAAGGATTGCGAGACACCATCGCCAGTCGAGTTCGTTCCATCCGCAGGTAAGCTCTCATCACCTTCACCTGACTCATTCCCAAACGAGAAACGACTGCTTTGATTGCGAGAAGCCTTGAGCCGTGATGAATTGTTCCTCGTGCGTGGGGATCTACTTCGGATAGGGGCAACCTCAACTTCTTGTCTCCTAGAGGAACGATGACTCCGAGTACTCGTAGATCGGTAGCGTCGTTGAGCCTCCAAGTCGTTGACAATGCGTTCCACGTCTTCCGTCTACAGTGAAAACAAGGCCTAGTTAGAGATCTCGGATAAATACAGCAAAAAAGCTATGTGAGCGAATACCTCTTTTTGCTTTTGTGAGGCATCCAGAACTCTGTAGCGGCTGCTGTTGAATGAACTTTCCAGTTCTTCCTCGTTCCATACAGAGCGCGTGGACCTTGGGGTTATGATTCGCGATTGCATTGAAGACCACGAAGCCGTCGAAGCCGCAGGGCTCATCTAGATGCTAAACAGAACAACTACCGCAATGATAAAGTAAGCTCCAAAGCACCTCCAGTTGTCTAGAACGAATTCAAATTAGTCATCTAGCTCCCAAGCTCATCAAAATAGCGTTCATACCACTAAAAATATGACCCTGGCACCTTACGGGAAGCGGCTCTCGATCTACCGGTAGCTCATCCTGCTGCAAAGGCAGTAGATGAGCCGGCGGCAGTAGTTCCCTCGGCGCTGATGCTGTCGCTCCATGGCTACTTCGACGTCTCCTCACTTGATAAAGGCGCTAGAAGCGGCAAACGCCTGCTCCAGATCCGCCCAGAGGACTTCGACATCCTCCTGGCCGATAGAAATGCGGATGAGATTGCGGTCGACGCCACAAGACTCCACAAACTCCAGCTCCCCATAGTGAGCGAGCAGCGTGTACGGACAGGACAGCGTGAAGTTGGTGCCGAGGCTCGGACCTTTCGCGACAGTCATCGCGTTGTAGAAAGCCTCGGCAGGTTTCAGTCCACCATGCAGCAGAATCGAGAACAACGGGCCGTACCGAGGCTTGTTCGCGTCCTCAGAAGGGTTCAGGAACGGATCATATAGCCTTTTAGCGTCCCCAAGCGTAGGATAAAATACTTCCTTAACCAACGGGTGCTTCTGCAGTCTCTGGACGATGGCAGCAGTCGTCTTGTTGGTCTTTTCGAGACGTTCGGCCAGATCCTTTGACTGCTCCAGCAGCTCCTTCGCGTCGTCCTCCACAATGAACGAGTCTGCTACAGGGTCGAAAAGAGCCTCAAGCTCCTTAACCCTGCGGCTCTCCGGGTTCAGCACTACGCTTCCTCCCATGACGTTGCCAGTTCCACCGAAGATCTTGGACAAACTAGTGGCCACCAGGTCTGCGCAGCCGTGCTTCATCGTGTTCACATTGTAGGACCCCACTGTGTCGTCCACAACGAGCACTGTGCCATTGTCGTGAGCGCATTTAGCCAGTCTCTTGAGGTCCGCCATAGACAGCAACGGGTTGCTGGGGAATTCCGTCCAAATGCCGAGCACCTTTTCCTTGGCGCAAATCTCCTCCACCTCCTGCATCTCCTTCTCCCCACATGCAGGGAAGAAGTGGACGCCTTGGGCACACCACTCCTTCCTCGATAGGATCTTCAAAGTGTCGACATACGGGAAACCAACCAGAATACTCTTGCAGTCTTTACCCCGGAGCTTCTGCAGCAGTCGCACAGTGGAGAAGATTGCACCCATGCCCGTAGGGTATAGAGCCACCTTCGTAGCATCTTTAGTGGGCAGATAGAGCTCTGCAACGCGCTTCTTCAGCGCCAAATGGGTCTGTGTGTGTCCGACCTCTGGAACTTTATCTTCCTCGTTCTTGAGAACTTGCAGCAGCTTTTCCGCGTGACGAGACGACACGATCTCCCCTGAATGTTGCCAGAACTGCTTGGCTGTGTCTCGGATGCGACGGGGGAAGCGGACGGCGTGTACTGCATTTTTGACAAAATGAACTGATACCTCTTCATTTTCGACAGAATCAGAATTGCTGTCCAAAAGGAAATGTCGAAGTCGTTCGGCCGCGTCAGAAGTTGGTACTGTCATGACTTCCCATTGGCTGATATCGTCGTCAGGAGAAATCTGATTCTGGACAGCAGTCTGTAGCGCTACCACGAACGGGTGGCGGAAGAAGCGCGGATAACCGCAGGCCATGGCCTCCAGCACCTCAGCGCGCCCTTCCTCATACCCCACGACGTGGTCCCAGTCAGGCATCGACACGGAGATGGCGTTCGCGTCCTGCGGGGGCAAAGAGATGCCCAGAGGCTGCGGAATTAACGGCGACATCTTCTCCACTTGAGCTCTTAGACGCCAATGCGATAGTGACGGAAGACTTTCATGCTTTTGACTACCGTGCCGATATAGTGGTACGTTTTAAATACCATAGGTTATTATATTATGAAAGATTTGAAGAGGTCTAAAGCTGGATAAATGTGCATGTAATATCGAGGTGTATGTAAATATGAAGGGTTTTAGCTTTTGAATTTGAGAGGGAAACATCTTGTGGATTGCGAACTTCGATGACTCTTCTCTTCTCTTGTCAACTTCTCGTTGCAGCGTCTTCGTGAGTAAGTTACTCGTGCACTGTGTATTCATTTAAGCAACCGTTATTTTACAACAGTGGTCTATTATTGCACCTTTATCTATTGAACCACTTTCGAGTAAAGCGTCGGCGTCTTCCATGGACCTAGCAGCGCTCTGGACCCGCGAGAAGGCCCGCCTAGCCGCAGAACTGCACGGCGTCGGCGCTCTTCCTGCCACTGAAGACACCAGAGCCAGTTTTCCCGGAGCCAAAGACGACAATACTAACCGGACGAAAGCTTCAACTTCCCCTAATCCAAATGTGAAGCCTAAGAAAAAGTCCGCAGTATCAAACACCACCACAGCCAACTACTTGCGGGATCGGAATCGAGTTTTCCAGCTGCTTGTGAAGACCAGTATTGCTCCCTCCACAGAGATTGCCCCTCCCTTTTTCAGCAATGAATTCGCCACAGAGTACGCAGACCGAGCAGTTCGACGCTTTATCCCTCCCCCAGCGCCGCAACAAGTCAATGTACCAGTTTCTCCAGCACCAACTACCAGTAATACCAGCTTTTCGTCCTCGTCTCGAGCTCCACAGCTCCGAAACCAGTCAATTCGCGTCAACTCAATATCTCAATCTTCGTCCCCCTCAATACAATCTTCTCAATCTACAGCTCAATCGGCTGTGGCGTTCCCGGGAGTGTCGAAAAACACGTCAATACTCATCCGGAAGAATGGACGCAAGCGCGCGGGCACTGAGTACACGTCCCAAGCTCTAAAGCCTTACGTTGGGGACATGTTTGGCACTCGAGGAGATTATATTGACGGGATGCTCTATATGTCTCGAATGAAGCGCAGCTACCAGGCGATCGGAAAGAAGCTCGACTTCAACTTCACCAACGTTCCATGGACGGAACTCGCCCGATCGGAAGGGCGAAACGTCTTGAAAGACGGAGTTTCCGACGCTTTTGCCGTTGTAGGGGGCAATTCAGGGGCTAAACCGGCTTCTCGTCGTGCAGGATCCACTCTTGTTGCGATTCCCAATGAAGACGAAGGACTTGGATCTACTCTAACCAGCGTCCAACGCAAGCAGCAACAGCGCTGTTCATTAACGCTAAGCAACTGGAGTTTTAACCCGGAGAACGCGCGTTTAATGGTTGAGGAGAACGTGGTGGAGGCGTTAATCCGCCTGTGTAAGGACGGAGACAAAGCCACTCGGTTGAATTGCGTCACTGCGTTCATGAACCTCTCGCATCTCTGTGAGTTACGTCGAGTGATCGTCCAACAAGGAGCAGTGAAGACTGTGGCGGAGATTGTGAACGACATGGAGGACGAGAGCATCCGAACAGCCTGTGCTATCACATTGTGTAACTTGTGCTCTTTACAAGGAGAGGAAGGGCTTTTGGTCGAGGATGGAGCTGTCAGTGCCCTGTCAACATTGATCAACGAGAACGACAAGGTCTCGCACATCTGTCGCTGTGCGTTGTTCAATTTAACGTGCGTCTCTCAGTCCTACCACAAGATTGAGAGTGTATTGAAAATCTTCATCGCTCTCACGTCGCCTCGAACGGGGAGTGGTAATAGCGCTTTTGCCGGTAGAACGGAGGGAGAATACGACGACATCACTGCGAAAGCGCTGTGTAACCTCTCGAACCTTAAACGGATTCGACTGCGGCTGATGGAAGAAGGTATTGTGAGCGCAATATCGTCACTATTGCACCCCAATATTCCGTTCATACAGGAGCTTCTGGCGCATATTTTACTCAATTTATCGCGACTTCCGAACTGCAGGAACGAAATGGTGGCGAAAGGTTGTGTGGGGACGTTAGTGGCGCTTTCAGGGGCTTCTAGTGCCATTACAACCAAGTGTTTGATCGGAATTACGCTGTGGAACCTTAGTAAAGACCCTGGAAACGCTATTCGAATGGTACTGGAGGGATTGTTGCAGCTTGTAAACGAATTATGTCGAGATATATGCGAGCCAGAGGCCAAATCAAGTGAGGACGTCCTAGCCGAAGACAAAAAGGAAGAGGAGCTCCTCCAAGTCTGCGCTCGAACCCTCTACTACGTCTCCTGCTGCGAAGATTCCCGGTGCAAACTAGCCGAACGAGACGCAGTGAATATTTTATCGTCCATATCACGGAGATCTCGTGGAGATGACGCGAAACAAATGTGCACCTTGGCGCTGTGTAACCTGCTGAGTGTGCAGAAGGCAGCAGCAGATATTGTGACTGCAGGAGCGATCACAGCTCTAATTCAGCTCAGTATGGCCTCTGATCAGTCCTACGAGACCCGCTGTCTCTTCTCCAAGGCTCTGCATGGTCTGTGTGATAAAGCAGCCACTCGCGCGGCCGTAACTGAGGCAGGAATTATCCCCGCACTCTTGTTCCTGTCCAGTATCGACGCAGAAGCGCGAGAATCCGCAGTTTTGAGTGAGATCCGAGCCCGATGCACCGCCGCCTTCGCCTGTTTAGCTGCTGACCCACACACTGCCGGTCACGTCTGCAACGCCTCTGTGGTTCAATGTGTGACTCGAATTCTGGTACTGGAACACTCGAACGTGGCTATTGAGCGCTTCTGCTGCTCGTGCTTGAGTCTTCTCTGTCGAGACGAACAGTGTTCCCTTATTATGGTGGAAGTGGGTGCCGTTGAGATGGTTCTAACCACTTGTGTGGAGTCTCACGACCGAGAGAGTAAAGCCTCTTGCTGTCACGTTTTAGCCAGCGTTTCCTGCCACCCGAGCTGCTGTATGGCTCTCGTACGTATGGGAGTTATCTCCGTATTGGCAACATTGGCAAAGATCAAAGACAGTTCGACTATCCAACGCTGTTGTGCCATTACACTCGGTAATTTATCGGTAGAACCGGAAATCCGAGAAACATTAGCGTCTGCGGGCATTGTGGCCATTGTCTCGGTGCTCAGCAATTCCTACAGTGAAGACAGCCAACGGGATTGTGCTAAAGTGCTGTGTAATTTGTCCTGTATCCGCGGGAGCGAAGCGGCTCTCGTTGGAGAAGGAGCTGTTGGGGTGTTAATGATGATCAGTATGGTCCGAGCAGTCAGTATCTCCACGAAAGAGACCTGTATCCGCGCGCTTTTGAACCTTTTGAATGCTGAGACGATGAAGCGTATGGTGAAAGAAGGACTCGTGAAGATCCTGTCTGCTTACGCTGGTCTGGGCTCCAAGCAAGTGGCTACACTCGTGACGATTATCTTTGGGAAGTTACTGAACCATCCAGTAGGTCGGAACGCATTATGTGCTGAGAAATCTTCGCTTCAATCTCTTTTCCAGCTGATGACGTACGATCCAGTGGCATTGCCAGAGGCAGAAGAGAGACGTTTAGCTTTTCTTCATGAAAATCTGCTGAGTGAACTGGTATTTTACGAGAATTCCCGAGTTTTAAGTGTTCAAACTGGAATTTTAGACGCTCTGCATCGGATTTCCATGTACGAAGACCAGTATTCTGGGGTTCACGGCCACAACCACGCACATAACCACTGTCAAAGCCATTGCGCCGAGAAAAACTTAGCGCTTGCGTTCTTTACACTGGCGAAAAGTGAAGATAGTCGCATGGCAGTGGCGACTTCGTCGAATTTAGGAACTGTTCTGAAATTTCTAAATCTCCATGCGGCCAAAGATGACTGTGGTGCGTCGGAATGCGCTGTGTACGCTGCAGCGACGTTGTGTTGGCTGGGCTGGCACGAAGATACGCGAAGGTTCCTCCAAGTGGCTGAAATTCCTCGTGCTATGACGCAAATGCTTCAAATTCATGCAACTGGAGGTGACTGCAGTGTGGACGGGAAGGAGAAGCTTTTATTGTATTCTTCTCAAGCCATTAATACCTGCGTACTCACGCTCTGCTGCCTCTCACACAGTAAAGAACTGCTGGAAGTGATGTTGAAGGAGAATGTGGTGTCGTACTTAAACGGAATCATGACTTCAAGCTCCAGTGGAGACGATCTCACTGCCGTTGAACCTCATCTATCGACTGATAAAGAGTTTGTGGCGCTTGTGTGCATTCTGTTGCGTCAATTGAGTCATGTGGCGGGTTTTGCCACTGCAATTGCCACTCAACCTGCACCAATCCTGGAATTATTTTGCAAATTGGTCCATTACGTCGCCAAAGATGACGCTAATTCGTCTCTGGATTGCGCCGATACCCTATGCAGTATCGTATTCGCTTCCCCACCTGATAAAGGGCAATTATTACCCAAACCTTCGCCGTTTTTAGTGGAGAGCAGAGTTCTTAACGCCATTGGAGCCCTCCTTAGCGACGACCAACTACCCGAAACCCGTTGGAGATGTTCTGCGAGTCTTTGGGCACTATCGTCTGTGCCTGAATATCGACGAGAATTGGTGGAATTGGGCGTCACGCCTATGTTAGTAAACGAATCCTACCGTGCAGCCAAAATCCCGTCGTTAAACACGCTCCAGTGCTGCGCTGGAGCTCTGTGTAACCTCACGGTCGTCCCTGAAGAGAAGAATTCCACCAAAATGGTCGAGGAAGGAGCGATGCCGGCGTTAATTCAACTGGCAAAGCTGGAGAACGAAACGATTCGTGAACACTGCACTCTGGCGCTGTCGAATTTATCCGGACCTTCACCTAAAGTCGAGTCTGGCGCCGTCTCTGCCTTGTTGAACTTGTCCCTGGACTTTCCTTCCGGTTTAACCTCAGATTTAGCTTCAAGACGAAGCAGTAAGCAAGAGCCAGCGGTTTTGAGTCGCCCTCCGCTGGTATGTGGAGAGCGACACAAACAGTTCGCGGTTCTTCCGAATTATTCCATTGAATTGAAGCAGGAAAATGTCGACGAAGAGAAATATGAGGCCAAACTCACTGCCAGTTCTCCTCCTGCCCCTCATTTACCGTCAATCACTGCGGATTTAGCGGGAGCTTCTACTGAGACTTCGACGAGGAAGAGCGAAGATTCCACTCACGTGGTTCAAAGTGAAGAAGTTCGGGAGTTTATGGAGACGAGATTCTTTGATAAATTGGATCCTGAAGAGAGTTTGGCTCTGATGACGGAGTCGGAGGAACAAGAGGAAGAAGAAGAAGAGGAAGAGGATGCATGGGCGGAAATGCGGCCGAAGGGTGAAGGAAATCAAGAGAAGGAGTCGAAGCTTACGGTCAAAACGAGTTTGAATCAAAGCGATACGATACCTTCTGGCCGGAAATTGGTTGGGATAACGCCCAACTATACGTTATCCCCACTGTCTCACGTTGTGGTAAGAAGAAGTCACGCCGTTCACGCTGCACGTAAATTGAAAGATGTGGCAACTCGAAAGGTAAAGAAAGTGGGGGACATCGAGAAGCTCGTGCTGCTTGGGTCCCAATCTTCGCCCTGTTTGACGTCCGATAGTGATCAGCACGAATCTGTGAAGAGTTCAGATTCACACGCAAGTGAGAGGAAAAGCTCACAACCAGCTGCAGTTTCCAGACCGCCGTCTCAACTCGAACGTCTCTCGGTTTCTGCGTCGACTTCGCTCTTACAGGCTGGAAATGAGAGCTCAATTGACAGTCAAGCTGCTCTGTTGGCTGCTGTATCCGCTGCTGGGTTGTATGGGGCTGCTCCACCGCGTTTGGACGACTCGAAAGGCTTTAAAGCTTCACTCAACGCCAAGCAAAAGAAGAAAGCGGCTATGAATCGGAAGAAGGAGCAAAAAGCTGCAAATCCAGAGCTGCAAGCACAACCAAAGCTTCCGTCAGCTACGACAATCGAAGAGTTTCAAAGTCAAGCCAAGCTGCTAGGTCTGTGGAGTTAGATAAAAGAAGGTGAACACCCTATTTACCTTAAAACGTATTGTAAGCTTCCAATGATGCGAGTGAGGTACGAAAATTTGTACATTCTCCACTTCCTACCACTATTCTTTGCTGTTTTTCCGCCCACTTGGTGCTAGTGACGGCAATGGGTTCACGTTGGTTTTGTTCCCATTCTTCGCTTGACTTTGGCGAGGCGAAGGAGACAAAAGACCGAAGTTAGTGAGGAATCGGGGCGTTGTTCCTGTACTTTCAAACGACATTCCGAACTCCGCTGCAAGGGGCGACGGCAACATGGAGCCAAAAGTGAGTCCCGTCGTGGCCAGTAGATGCAAATTGGGCTCGGACGACTCCGTTGTTGAACTACTGAAGGAAACTCCAGCCGAAACATTCAACGCTCGTGGATGGAGACGAAGTTGAACTGCCAGCGTCTCCAAAACAACCTGCGGGTCCGTCTGTTGAGCCGCCAGAAGCCCATTCAAGACCTCCAGAGCCTGCTCCTTAGTGAACAACGGGTGAGTTCGTTGAGGTGGCAGTCGCCCGTTTGAGCTGGTAAAAGCTGCCACGGCGGACGCGATTCCAGCCAGTAAATCCGCTGGAGCTTCAGGAGGCACGAAAACCTCCGCCATCGCCTCCACTAGAAGTTGTTCTTCCACTGGAGTGAGAGTGATTGCACTGTCCAGTACTCGAGGGGAAGTCATCTGCGAAGCCAATCTCCCGCACTCTCCAATAGCTGCAGCTTTGGTGGACAACGGAAGGCCTGACGGACGCGGAAACTGCCCTAGAAACATAGTAACGTGCTGTCCGTTCTCGATTCTAGCCACGTCGTAGCAGAGTTTCTGGTATCGCTCCTTGAGATCTACCGGGCTCTTCCCTGGGAGACGAGAGGCCATGACTTCCCACGGGTAACACACCGAAGAAGTACTGAAAGCCGCCAACATGTTCTCGAAAGACGCGTCTTCCTCTGGCGTCCAACGTTGGTCTACACTCTGCATGAACTGTCGCTCCTGTCGCTTCTGGGCGTTCAAGTGTTGCAGCTGAGCGAAGTAAAGACGAGCATGGTACACCACCTGACCGGGGCTCCGAGTGCCTACAGCAGTCGTGATGGACTCCCACGCTTCTCCGATACTGGAGCATTGGCCCCCTCCGAACTGCTCCAGAGCCAAGAGGAAGCGTTGGTGTTCGTCAGAAGCCCAAGGACCGTCGTGCTGGGTGCTCTCGACCATCGAAATGTTCAAAGTACTCGACCCCGTCCGCTTCTTGCCCATCGGAGGAGCGGAAACTTGATAAGAAAACAATGCGGAAGAGCTCTTGGAACTGCGCAGGGGCGGCGACCCAACACCAACAAGAAACGACCGGAGCGGCTCCGATAACGGACGCCAACGGACGGATGCATTGAGTTTGAATTTACAGTTTTTTTATGGAGATTTCTTGGTTCTTGATCAACTTTTGTATTTTATTGTTTTATTTTTTTACAGTTCTCGAAATTTAAGATCACGCTGGTAGGGGAACACGCCCACTCTCAACAGTAACTAAAGTGCGATCTGCTTGTGCTACAGTTGCCTTATTGGGGGATCCGCAGTGACGGCAGTAGCGATCGGTCGAGCAGATTCGGTCTTGGCAGTTCGAGCAAGAAATCCCCTGGTCCAACGCAATCTCCTGCTTTACAATGCACACAGTTCCGTTTCGTTCTCGGTCTGCGAAAGTCCTGAGCCTGGCAATCGCATCGGATAAGGAAAGACGTTCCTTCCACTTGGGGCGACACAAACTTTGTATCAGTTCCCACTCGTCGTCCTGGAGACCGTAGGGCCGAAGATACGGCTTCCCCAGAAATTTCTCCATCATGATCACTTCTTCGTCCTCCACTCCGTACGGGACTGCGTCAGAAAATGCTTCAATTAGGCACATGCCGAACGAATAGACGTCCGAAGCAAAGCGAGGGTTGTGAGCTGCGTCGACCTCGTCATCTACCGGCATGAGGCACTCAGGAGCTTTCCACCGGATGGAGTCAGTCTGCGCCTTGGCACTTAACCCAATGGACTGACTGCGGATGAACGCGAAGCCAAAGTCGGAGACCTTTGCCTTGCCATCGGCTCCAACGAGGATGTTGTTGCACTTCAGATCTCCGTGCACTATTTTCTGCTGGTGCAGGTAGTGCAACCCACATGCTGCTTGGTGGAAAAGCTGCCAGATCTTGCTCTTGTCTTGTTGGAAATAGTCGGAAAAGTTGCCATGAATTGCGTCCTCACACACGAAAAAGGCTGGTGTGCTCACGTGGCAAGCGCCATAGAGTCTGATGACGTGAGGGTTGTTCAGCTCTTTCCAGACCTCCACCTCGTTGAAAAAGGACTTCTTAGAGCTTGCGTCATCGATCAAAAGGGTCTTGAGAATAACGTTCGAGCCTTTCCCCCACGTTCCTCGATGTACAGAGCCAAAAGTTCCGCTCTCCTCATCGACGACCTCAAATTCCACGTCATCACTGCGGATAAACCATTTGGGGGTCTTTGGCATGTTGGCTTTTGAGGTCCCCAGTAGCTTTCGGAAGGTCTGAGCCAGCAACACTCTGTGTTCTGGCTTGTTCTCTTCCTTCTTCTGCTCAAGTTCGTACTTGATCCATGCCAGTCCTTCAGCAAACTGAGGGTTTTGAACCTCCTGAAAGATCACCTCGACATTCGCCATTAGATCCTTCATCTGCTGGCGAATGAGTCTTTGATCTTCCTTGTATTCTTGCTTCCAGGTGGTCATTTCTCTCATATGCGAGATGTTGAGCAGCTGGTAAAGCTCGTCCATGTCTTTGTGAAACTCCTCAATGGCATCCATGACTTTCCGGTTGCTCGCGAGACGCTTGATCAGACTTTTTTGGTATTGCTTGTTCAGAAACTTGAGAAAGTTGGAGATATTTTCGCCATAGACAACCAGAATACGGGATTTACGCAGCTCCTTCACATCCACCATCTTGTCCAGCTCCTCCTTCACGAACGTCATGCGGACGAACACACGGCGGCAGATCTGCTCGTTCTCCTGCATCTGGTTCACCAGCTTGCCAATGGTACACAACGCGTCCACAATGAGCACTCCAGCTCCAGGGATGACGAAAGACGTCAGCATCGCTGCGACTTCTTTCATCTTGGTGGAATCACAGGAAAGGGGACTCTTGGGGGCTTCGAGGTAGAACTGGAAATGGTGATCTCCAAGTCGAAAAACACGATCCAACCTGTGGGGGCCACCTACCGAATTTATTTCCGAGCGTACCCATACGTATCCAGGAATCAGCAGGCGAATGGGTAGAATGGGTAGAATACGCTCAGTATTGATCCAGTGGTAAGCAGTGAGTGCAGTTACAGGAAATCCACAGCATTTAGGCAAAGGCTGGATCAGCTTCCAAGCAGAATCCACAGTGGCGACAGAAGTGGTCAGGTAACTGCACATACCCCTAGCATCTCGGACATGAGTTCTTGTCTTGTTCTGGAGTTGGGCTTTGAATTGCCATGGAGGTGCCACACATTCCGCAGAAAGCGAACCCGATGGGCATTCTGGCCCTGCACGTCGAGCACTCGGTAGTCGTAGCAGTTCTGGGAGATATCTGTTCCTCTTCTCGGTCTGCGAGCTCCTTCAGTTTGTCAATGGCTTGAGCCAACGAGATGCGCTTCGTGTAGTCCGGGTAGATCAACTCCTCCACCAAAGCCCATTCATCGTCCTTCATGCCGTCAGGACGGGGATACGACTGCTGTTTGAACAGCCTCGTCATGATCTCGTCGTCGTCCATTATACCGAACGGAACCTCCTTCTGCAGCGCCTCGATGATGCACATACCGAAGGAATAAACATCCGAGGCGAAGCGTGGATTGAACTGCGGCTTGGGCTCTTCATTGGGCGGCATAAGACACTCAGGGGCCTTCCAGCGGATGGCTTCGGTCTGAGACTTGGCACTGAGCGCTACCGACTGACTGCGGACGTACGAGAAGCCAAAGTCGCAGATCTTGGCCTTGTAGTCGCTGCCTACGAGCAGATTCGTGCACTTGAGATCCCCATGAACGACCTTCTTGGCGTGTAAGTAACCCAGACCCAGTGCAGCCTCGTAGAACAGACGCCACAGTTGGCTCGAATCCTGCTCCAGGAACTCACTGAAGCTGCCGTGACTCGCTTCGTCACACACGAAGAAGGCGGGAGAGCTCACGTGACACGCACCGTAGAGCTTAAGCACGTGAGGATGGTCCAGTTGTCTCCACACGTCCACTTCCTTGTAGAACGAGTCTTTGGCTTCGTCATCGTCCACCAATAGGCACTTGATCACCACTTTAGCTCCTTTCCCTCCTGCAGCTCCTTTCGACCACGTGCCTCGATGTACCGACCCGTACGAGCCACAGTCGAAGGAAGTCTTCACGTCAAAGTCCACGTCGTCACTGGGGATGAACCAGTCCGGGATGGCTGGTAGTTTGACGTTCGACATCCTCAGTAGCTTATTGAACGTCCGTCGTAGAAGCTGCAAGAAGTGAGTCGAGATCTCGTCACTGTACTTGTCCGCCTTGTAGTCCAACTCGAACTTAAGCATGAAGAAACCTTCTTTGAAGCTGATACTGTCCTTCTCCACCACTAGGACGTTGTGGTGGTTTGCTAGAGCACGGAATTCGTCCAGTCTCGCCTTTCGGTCGTCCTCCCACTGCAGTTTCCAGTCGGGATCCTCTGCCAACGCGTCCAGAGCTTCGTGGAAGCTGCGGATCGTCTCCTCCACCTTCCGGTTGTTGGCCAGACGCTTGATGACGCTCTTCTCGCTGCGTTTAGACAGGAAGTGGACGAAGTTACACAGGATGTCGCTGAACTTCTCTCGGTCTTGGACGGGTAAAGCCGCTGGAATTTCATGCAGACGCTCGCTCAGGTGGAGGCACATGCGCTGGTGCTCGCGCATGTTGTGGCAGCCATCAGCTGCGGCCGCTAAAGCTTCGGACAACAGGCAATCGAGGCCAGGAACGACGAACTCAATGCGCATTGTATACTAGATATATACTATACGTATGGAAGCAGATTCGGAAGTGACGAGAAATGAACATGGATACAAAGTTGAAAGATGGGTACATGAAGGTTTAATTATATAGCTCCTCGTACTGCCACTGATTTATGGTAAACTTCAGCCAGTCGTTGTTAATGTAGGGGCTTCGACCAGCGAAGATGCCGAGAACCTTGATAACATCGTCCAACCGCAGTCGATCGTGGGGTTTGAAGCAGCACATGCGCAGAACAAGTTCCCACTGAGCAGGTGAGAAACTCTTGGGTTTGCTTGGTAGAAGGCCCTTCTTGACGTCAGCTTTAACAGCAAAGTCATGTTTATCGGCGCCCCATGGATATTTCCCTGTCAACGCTTCAATGATGCACATTCCCAACGAGAAAATATCCGATTGGAAAGTGGGTCCTTGGCCGTTCAAACACTCTGGGGCTTTCCATCGTTGAGCTCCCATTACCGCCCCACCATCAACTGACTGTAGACAACTGAGCCCGAAATCGATCAGCTTTGCTCGCCCGCCAGTGGTAACCATGATGTTGTTGCCTTTCAAGTCCGCGTGAACGATCTTGTGCCAGTGTAAACCTTGTAACCCGACCGCAGCATCGTATAGGTACTGCCAAATTTCAAGCTCGGTAACTTTCCTGTGAACACACGAGCTCAGGGGTATCCCGTCTACCAGCTCGCACACGAACAACTGATGCTCTTCACAGCAAGCTCCATACAAACTGACAATGTTGGGGTGGCGCAGCCTGTACCAAAGGTGGACTTCTTCACGAAGCGCTTGCTCCTGAGCTAGTCCGACTTTCACAATTTTCTTCAGTGCGACGGAAACTCCAAGCCACAAGCCTCGATAGACTCGAGCGAAGGCTCCGCTTGCGATATCACCATCCCGCTTCTGTATGACCTCTTCGTGTGGAAGATGCCACTTTAAGGAGAGCTTCCGAGGCGTCAGATCTCCTGGCGTGCATTTTCTCTCATATTCACAAGCTGCAGTTGGCTGGTAATTCTTCACTGCTTGTTTGATATTGCCTTGCAAAATCTCTTGAGCTGCATACTCAGCCAACTCCTCAACTGGAACAGCCACCGAATTTGGTCTCGACTCGAATTCTTTCTCATAGCACAGCACTGTATCCAGCACCATTGTTTCCACACCTGGGAGGTCTTCATCGTCAATTGAAAGCGAGAGGTTCTTCACCTCCGTCTCAATCGCACAACTTACTGCAGCAATTCGTGCCAGTTGATCGGCAACATCAGCCATCTCCACGCGCTCAGCTGGGTCCTTGCAGCACATTTTCGATACGAGTTCCCGCCCCGCAGAACTTAAACTACTGAGGTAAAGGGGATACTCGGAGCACACCTCGCATCTTGGAAAGTCGCTCTGGTCAGCGCTAGGTTTTCCTGAAAATACTTGAGCAATACACTGTCCAAGCCAATATACGTCGGATGCAAAACTGGCACGGGAATGCTTCTCCGAGCAAGCAGGTGGGGCCCATTCATCTTCCGCAGTTGGTTCTGCTTCTGGAGAGGTGGTACATTTCTGAATCTCAGAGCTGAAGATGAATCCCGACAATTTGACCCGACCATCGTCTCCAATACAAATGCTATGAGGCCCTACATCACCGTGGACGATGTTGATGGTGTGCAAATATCTGAGTGCACGAGCCGCATCCCGAAGTATTCCCCAACGATGAGACTGTTGAACATTACACCCCGTGCTGCTTAGGCACATCTCTAAGATCCCGCACTTGGCATTCTCGCAAACAAAAAAGCTTCTGCTCTTGTCGTGATACACTCCAAATAGCTGCAGCACATTTGGGTGTTTGAGAGCAAACCATAACTCAGCAACACTTTGAAAGCTCCGGTCAACTCTGAGGTAGTAACTCTTTTCCAGCTCATGAATTGTAACTACAGCATCGGCCCACCGTCCTACGTAACTGGAAACAAAGCGTGTGGTATCTCTATGACTCAACTTTTCCACATTTCCCAGTTCCAGGGGCATTTCCACTGTTGGACCATCGGTAGCAGCAATTTTGGCGAGTTGACTCACGACTTTACTCAAATGCAATCGCGTCAACGGATCATAGCAGCACATACCCCTCACTAGTTGTTCCTGGTCATCAGTTAATTCAGCGGGTACGGGCGGCGATGCCTTCTTATCACAAACTCGAATCTTAACATCTTCGTCAGAGAGAGCTGAACTCCATGGTGGGGTTCCCGACACTGTGTAAATGACACACATTCCAAGTGAAAACACATCTGCTGCGAAAGACGCCTTTTCTCCTCTCAAGCACTCAGGTGCTTGCCAGCGAACTCCTTTTAGGTCGCTAGTTGACGAAGATTGCAACTCACTCACCCTTTTGCTGAATTCGAACCCACACAAATGAGCGACTCCATCACGGCCGATGCGAATTGAGGCAGGCTTTAGGTCTCCATGAATGATATTGCGGGCGTGAAGATCTTGGGGAGCTACGGCAGCTTCATAGAGTTTGCACCACGCTTCTTGGTCAGAGTGGGTCGTCAAGTATTTGGTCAAGGAGTGGCGTGCAATTCCTCCTTGGCGCTTTTTCAGCGAGCAGCCACAACTTCGACACCAGACCTCAGTTGCAATAGAAGATTCTTCGCAATTCAAACACGGAATGGACCGAGTAGATATAGTCGTAGCTTCTGTTGATGGTTCGCCATCCAGCGGCATCTCTGGCAGGTCATCGGGGCGAATTGATTCATGCGTCCTTGTTTCTTCAATGACTTGCTCGCCCTCCGTACGAATGAGCTCTCTAATATCAGCAA
This sequence comes from Phytophthora multivora, assembly GCA_001314345.1. Lineage (NCBI taxonomy): Eukaryota > Oomycota > Peronosporomycetes > Peronosporales > Peronosporaceae > Phytophthora > Phytophthora multivora. Next base: position 53,866 of record LGSM01000110.1, on the reverse strand, counting down.
TTACGACGTCGAGGGTTGGTCGTGCTGATTTGTTAGAGTTGCAGAGACGACATATCAGGTTCCACGCATTATCAGATGCACTTTCGGGACGATCCGGCAGTTCCCCATCGAGGATCTTTTCAATTATGTCGTCATCCTCCAACAATCCAAACGGAAGTTCGTCCGATATGGCCTCAATCATGCACATACCAAGTGAAAAAATGTCATATTCGAAGCTAGCCAACGTCCCGTCCAGTACTTCTATTGGTGTCCAACGAATGCTATGTGGCATCGCATTGGAACTGTAACTCGCCGACAATGTACGCATTCTAATCCGCCCAAACTCAGAAAGCTTCGCAACGTAATTTCCATCCACAAGTATGTTGCCGCACCTAAGCGCGGTATGGATAATTCCCTGACTATGCAAGTACTGCAGGCCCTGTGCAACTTGTAGAAACATGGGCCACAGCATTGATCTGTTCTTGCCATCATTAAAAAAGTCGCACAAGCTGCCGTTTGGAGCATGCTCACATACGTAAAATGGGGGTGAGGCGACGTGGGATACGCCATATAGCTTAAGAATGTGGTCGTTGTTGAGCTTGCTCCACACTTCCAATTGTTTGCAGAATGCATCTTTGGAATATTTGTCTGTGTCCATTCGATATACTGTTACGTCCATGCGGACTCCATCATGTATCCACGTTCCAAGGTAAGCATTGTCAAAAGGCCACATCTTTTCATAAGACACCTCAACTTCAACTTCATCAACTGGAATAAACCAATCAAACATGTGCAACCCATTGATTCGAGAATAGTGGAGAACACGGTTAAGTGTCGCCTGCTTAGATCACGCAGGTCGACGTGTTGGTTGGTCGAACCAAGTCCACTTCTTAAACCCATCAACACCTCTTTAAGTCTCCTTTCATCGTTGAACCCGTTCACAAGCATGCGCTCTGTTGACTGAGTAACCAAACCCCGTAGTATTTCATGCTGCTGGTTAAGGTTTCCCTGTCAATGTGTCTCCCACAGCATCATCTCGGGTTTATCAGCGAGCTTCAATGCCTCCCCGATGAGCGTGAGCCGTTCGTGCGCAGCATGGATAGAAGAAACTAGCGTCTCGCTTGATCCCAGTCGCTGTAGCAGTGGCTTGCGACGCATGATCTGTACAAAGCCAATCACAACGTTGACGTATATGCCCTGCAACTTCAAGGGGTCGCTTGTGTTTAACTCCGCCACAGGCGCATGCAAAAACCTGAGACGTTCCAATAAATCTTTACAGAATCCTTCATTTTCAGGCATTCGTCGGCATCGTTGGGGCAAATATGCGAGGACCTCCAGGCTGTCACGACTACCACTCGGTAAAGGAATCGGAAAACCCTCGGCAGTATCAGTCTGGAACCGCTCCAGGTTCGAGTTGACGGTATTCGTATGATTAGAAAGCATCATATCATGCGAAAGAATTGTGTTTGAGTCTTCGCGCTGCTCACACGTCGTTCGCATATTCACAAGTACGTCGTTCAAAGAAGGCCGGTCACGGCCATTAGGAACGATAAGCTTTAACACAAAAGCCCAAGTATCGTCTGCTACATTTTCAGGTCGAGCTTGAAGAGGGTTTTGTTGTGTTGCAACAATGGCACTTGGGTCAGTTAGCTCTCCACTTGGAATTCGCCGCTTGAGAACTTCCACCATACACATCCCAAGTGAGTAAATGTCGAGGGAGGGTTTATTATCTCCTGCGTTCGATTCATCAAGCATTTCTTGAGGTTTCCAACGATAAGACTGAGGCTGACGCTGGTAAGAACTGACGCTCATACTCATAGATAACCTGCGAATGGAGCCAAACCCAAAATCGCTCAGCTTCGGCGTATCACCGTCGACCAAGATGTTGTTGCAAGTCAAGCTGCCGTGAACTCTACCATGCTTGTGAAGAAATTCCAAACCGGCAGCAACTTGGGAAAACATAGACTTAAACGATACTTCGCCAAGGTCGTTTCTGCTGAAGAAATCTGCTAGGTTCCCAGATCGAATTTCCTCACACACGAAAAACTGCTCCAGACCGATGTGGCACCCGCCAAAGAGCTTCAGGATGTTCTTGTGTAGCAACTGCTCGTGCCAAGCCGTAAGTAGACCCACCAGCGTATCACGAGAGGCGCCAGTAGTCTCCGTAAGTAACCGCTTGACCACCACCCTCTGGATCTCTCCGTCGTGATACCATGTTGCTCGATACACTTGACCAAAACTGCCAACTGCCACCGGATAATCGTCCAAAACCAAATCGTTCATAGAAATAAACCAATTCACCAACTCCACTCTCTTCACTTGTTCTACGTTTTCAATACGAGTCCACGCCGCTTCCATCAATTGCAACTGGCGCATGGGCAATCGCTTGTCACGAAGCTCCTTCTTCAGCGTCACAGCCACTTCCTGCACCACAATCTCCTGCGCCAGCTCCACTCGAAGTTGTCCGCCTGACGCTTTCTCCAGTAAACCACTGAGAGTGCGGAGCTGTTCACTTCCCCAGTCACCTCTCCACTCAGCCAAACCTTCATGGCCAAGTTCTCGTACAACCACCTCCAGGTCCGTTAGAAGCTCTTGAGCCATGAGGGAAAACGTGTCGCACTTGGCGATTCGCACCAGCAAAGGCTTCCTATCTAGGACTTTGCTTTAAAGCATCAAACTTTGGACGTATTTCTTCCGCAGCGAGTTCTTCTTGTCCAATCGAGCAACGTCATCGCGCACAAGCTCGAGAACGTGCAGTGCACGAAGGCAAACAGATTCTAGCTCTGGTACGAGTTGGCACTGGCTGCGGAGGTTACCCAGCACCTTGGAGCACAAAGGGCTGCCTCGGATGCACGAGACTGCAAAGTCCGCCATCCCTTCCAGCAGAGACTGTCCTCCAGCTCAATGCGCAATGAATGTGCTGTACCTACGGACTCGGGGCAGGCGCTTGGTATCCGAGCCAGAACCTTCCTGGGCGGTCGCCATGGCTACAAATCACTGCCAGCGACCAACACTGGACTGCGGTAACTTTTCGAAGCGTCATTCATCTGGGATAGTGACATTGAAGTGAACTCGTGCCCAGTTACCACCTAATTCCTGCTCTGAAACGTGGATTTATTCTCTGTACACTGTACAGTACATGTAATGTATCCATCCTCCTCTCTTCCTCTTCAAGGCCAAGGTCTCTCATTGGGCGTTTTGCCATTTGCTGCCAAGAATGAGCTCTTACTTCAAAGTCGTGGGGTCCACAGAAGGCCCCGCTATGACCAAGACCGCGTTCCCTGGAAGGGCTGCACGTCCCCGGATCTTCATTGGAAGCGCTCAGTCACATCAAAGACAATATCCCACACCGTCTTCCAGAGGCCGCGCCCCTCTGCAACGGCCTCCTCTCTCGGCTGCAACAAGTCCACGACGTGGTGGTTGAGCTGGGCACAGATGACCCCTTCAAAGTGGCTTACAACAACGTCCTCGTGCGTTTCCTGCGTCTGCAGATTCAACGCCCAGTGCTCGTTCGACTGGCCAAAAGCGACACCACGCTGTGTGTACTTCGAGAGCTGCACCAGCGACTTGACGGCGTCTTTCAACGGTTCTCAGTGGAAGACACGAGCGACTGGGAAGCTCAGTGGGACGCTGGCTGTGCTCAATAGCGACGAGAACTGGCGGAGCTCGCTGGGCGTCCGCCGTTTTTTCTGGCCAATGAAGTGGGAAGCGGCAAGAAACTGCGAGAGGCTCTGCAAACGCTCCGTGGGGCTGTGGACAAGGACCGAGAAGGGGGCGACATGCGCGATCTGCGCCAGAAAACCTTCGATCGAGTGACAAGTGCTAAGGAGCTCATGGATCTCAGATTCTTCACGTGGTTTATCGCCATTGATGACGTCGACTACGAGGACGAGGCCTTGGGACTACCAGGTACCTTCGCCCAAGCCCGTCGTGCTACCTGGCTTAACGAAGGAGTACGCCAAGATGTGGTGATAAAAACTCTCCATTACGTCTCTAGTGAGGGTGACGGCGAAGAGGACGCCTTCCTCCAGCAGCTTGTGCTCTGGTACAACCTGCCACCGCACGAAAACATCCTTAAACTCCATGGAGGGAACCACGAGCGCTTCCATCCCTTTTTCGTGTGTGAGGATGCTCACAATGGGAATTTGGTCGAGTTCCTGGGAATTGACGAGCACAAGAAATTCTTCTGGCCCGTGTTTTTGGGTGTCGCAAACGGGCTCAAGTTCCTCCACGACCACGGAATTGTCCACAGGAGCCTCAAGGGGAACAACATTTTAATCGGAGACGGAAACATAGCGAAGATTGGAGACTTCGGCTTCAGCCAAGTCCGAGGTCTTTCGATGAATCTGAGCGAGACTGGCGCAAGGGCAATTTCGGATGCAGTTCGCTGGAAACCAATGGAGGCTCTGCAGGGATCGCCAGCAAAAGGGTCTCTCTTCGCCTCGGACATTTATTCGCTGGGTCTTTGCATGCTGGAAGCGATTTCAGGAGAAATTCCGTTCGGGGTAGAGGACGATGAGGAGGTCCTTCCGCTCATCCTCGCTGGTAAGCTCCCTCCACGTCCTGAAGCAGCATCTGACACCACTTGGGGCTTGATTTGCAGTCTTTGTGCTGCAGATTATCGCGCTCGTCCGACCATCGATGAAATTATTTCGACGCTAAGGTCGTTAGTGGAGAATGAGGCTTCATCGAGTTCTGCACACGCGGCTTAGATGGAACGTGAGTGAAGCAGCTCCGGTGCATCCACGGTGGAAGATGCTGCAGAGCCAGGTACAGCAGTAAGTGCCGCCAAAAACGATGCTAAGAAATCCTAACGGTGCCTGCTGCAGTTGCGGGTACTATCCTTGTTAACGGACGCTGCTAATGGATGATACTTTGCTTTAAACCACTACGCAATAATGAATCGTATGTACCTACTGTAGATCATTTGGCTCAAGCAGCTAGAGACGTCGATCCCTTCCCTCAGCACCAGCGCATGTGAGCATATCCAGTATCGCCTCAAGGGTTCCATGGTCTGGCAAGAATCTTGAGCACCCGCGCGACCAGATCAAGACTAATTCGCTCTTCCGGGTTTCGACAGCACATAGCCCTGACTAGACGCCACTCCACGTCGTTGAAGGCCTTCGGTTTCTTAGGCAAATGGGCTAGGTCGCACACAGATCTCCTTACGCTTGTTTCATCTTCTTTCTTCCATGGGAACTCGCCAGTGATGGCTTCGATGACGCACATCCCGAACGAGTAAACGTCCGACATTTTGGTTGCTCTCCCTCCCTCGAGGCACTCGGGGGCTTTCCACCTCACAGCACCGATCTCTCCCTTTGAAGTAGTGCGCACTGTCTGTTTCTCTTCCTTTGGAGGAACTGGCTGTCTTCGGTCGCATAGGACACTCAATCCGAAATCCGTGATTTTCGCTTGGCCTGTTTTGGTAACGAGAATGTTGTCGCATTTCAAGTCTGCATGGATAATCCCTCGCGCGTGAATTGCCTGTAGACCGAGTGCCGGTTCATAGAGAAGAGACCAGGATTCTCCGTCGGGGTCTTCTTGAGGTAACTACGAAGCGTTCCATTCGACGCGTATTCTGAAATGAAGAGCAGGTCAGGAAGAAGTCTGGACACTCCATACAGATTCACGATGTGCGGGTGGCTCAACCGGTACCAAAGGTTAGCCTCCTGCTCGAAAACTTTGGTCATAGCCTCGGTCCTCCAGTGCAGTGTTTTCACTGCAACAGTTGTACCCAACCACTCGCCAAGACTCACGTTCGCAAATGCCCCTCTCCCAAGAATTTCTCCCCGTGTAACTCCAGCTAGTTCAATATGCCACTGCTCGACATAGTTCCGAAGTTCATTTTCTTCTTTTTTTTCTTTTCCACGTGGACCCTGTTTGTATTTCTCCAGTTCCACTCTCAGGTCCCAGTCCCGCATTCGGTGCAGTGTGTCTTGCGCAATCTCTCTAGGCGTCACAGCGTTGGTAAACTCTCGGTAGTCCTTCTGCACCTCCTTCATCATGAAATCGGCAGTAAATGCGCACAGTTCTTCTCGTTGATCTTGAGATTCACGTAGAAAGTCTTGAAAATTCGCGTACGTTGTAGCTTTGATCTCGTTGTCCACAGCAACGAAACATCTGAGGCGCTGCACAACGCCAGCTATCGTAGGACGTCGCTTTTCGATGTGAGAACACATTTCCTGGATGAGGCGGTCGTAGTGAGACCCGAAGCTTGAAGACTGCGGTAGTACTCCAGTGACTGCAATGTCAGGCAAAAAATTCCCCTCTGGGATCTCCCCAGTCGCAGCCTCGATGAAGCATTTACCCAACGAATAGACGTCAGACTCAAACGTTTCCGACTTACCTTTCAGACACTGCGGAGACCGCCAACGAGATTCATGCGAAGCTTTGGGTCTCTTCTCTTCCGCTTCCAATTCTTCGTCTGGCTCATCAGTAATTGCAGCGTGTTGGCCTATAAAGCAGCATTCGAGGTCTGATAGCTTCGCCCTTCCATGACGATCTACCAGAAAGTGGTGGGTTTTCAAATTACCATGAACGATTCCGCGGTGGTGCAAGTACTGCAGACCAAGTGAAATGTCCAGTAGCTTCTGCCAGACTTGATCCGGATGCTTTCTCAAGTACGAACTCAAGTTGCCACCAGCAGGGTATTCGCATACGAAGAGGTCATGCTGCTCACAGGCTCCATACAACTGCTGTACGTTTGGGTGTTTCAAAGTGAACCATAACCCAGCCTGGTGTTTCATATCGAGTGCAGAGTTACCAGTACAAACACGAGCAATCATGACCTCCGCATTCATCCATTTCCCTAAGTGGCGCTCGACGACACCAGAGCTGCCGCGACGCTCACTCTCCTCGAAAAACAGTTCATGCTGTGGGATTGTCCACGAGTGTTCTTCAAATTCGGAGGTTGGGGGTCGATGGACGCGTTCAAGCCCTTGAGGTTGCGAGCAAGTAGCACTCTTTACTCCTGTGGTAACCTCCAACCACTTCGCCTTCATATCAACTCGCATCGACTCCAATTCTTCCGTACCGGACCCCTGAGTGATTTTCTCTCGAGCAGCAAAGTGCTGTAGACGTCGAACCACCTTGTGGACATCAATACGATCACCAACATTAAGACAGATCATGTCAGTTACCAAGTTCCAGTGATCATCACTGAAGCCACCGAGGCGTAGTGGCAAGTGGTCTTCTTCGAGTAGTCTTTGAGCCTCGTCGTCACTAACAGCCGCACCGAAAGGGGGTTCTCCACTTACAACAGCTATGATCAGCATACCAAGCGAGTAGACGTCCGAAGCGAAGGACGGCTTCGAGTCACGCAGAAGCTCTGGAGCGAGCCACCTGAAGTCACGACGGAGTGTGACCGTTTCTCCTTCATCAAGTCGCTCCATTGGCATACTGCACTCAAATCCCGTCAGCTTTGCCTTTCCATCTCGGCCGATACGAACGTTGTCCGGCTTAATACCAGCGTGGACGATCCCCCTTTCGTGAAGGTATTCCAGAGCCAATGAGACTTCGTAAAGCACCCTCCAAACATCCCTCGAGTCCTTCAGATATTTCACCACATTGCCGTTTTCACCAGGTTCTGTCACAAAGTACTGCCCCCCATCTTCATCTACACAGAACCCCATGAGATTGGAGATATTCGGGTGACTAAGGCCGCCCCAGAGGTTCGCTTCTCTCTCGAAAAAGGAATTCTCTTCCTCTTGGTCAATTACCTTCCGGACGTCCACGGGCGTGTCCAGCCATTCGCCTCGATACAGACCACCACCTTCATGGAAGTTCACGCTAACTTCATTAGCAGGAATCTTCCAGTCCGGGTTATCTGCTTTCACACGATCCTCCAATTCCGTCCTGGTAGCTCGAGTTACAGAGCCATCTAGAATCTGGAACAGCTTCTCCATGAGCTCAAATAGCTCTGACGAAAGGTCCTCTGGACGTCGAAGCTAGAATTGCAGTTGCGTTTGCAGTGACTTGATAACTGAAACGTCTAGATCGAATTCGTGAAACTCGTAATCCGCCAAAACAGATCGGAAAGACTCCACTTCAGTTGCCAGAGTTTTTGTCCAGGAGCTTTCCCAGTCCAGAAAAACGTGCTCTTGAGGTGTGTTTGGTGGGGGCTTGAGATCGCCAGGTAAACGTCGATAGAGCGTCGTCAAGCGTTCGTGCAGTCCATACGCAAACTGCATCTGGCGAGGGAATTGGACTGCCACGTCGATAATTTCTCGAGCCAATTCGTTTGCGTCTGCCTGTTGGGTAAAGTGGTTTTGGATGCCGTACATGGACGTCGTAATCTCTTGCAGTAGCTCGTGAATCTCCACCTCCGTCTCTATTTGAACGGAAAGTGAGGCATCGCGCAGCGTCTCCATCGCCAGGAGATCTTGGATACGTGTCACTAGAGTGCGGAAGATGACGTTGGGGCCATCGCAGGCGACGAGAAGGGCATTCAGCAACTCCGATGTGACCAACCCGAAGCGGCATCTGTCGCCATTTCGGTGCGTAGTTCCTTCCATTCGCGCAGGAACTGGAAGAAGCGCAAATGGGGACGAAATGAAGATACCAAAGTCTCTTTGAAGAAAAAAAAGCGATGGCTACATATCAGCTGTCGAATGAGATGCGAGGGTTCACCGAACGTTGTGAAGAGAAACTTCCGTACTCTTCAATTTAATTGTCATTTTACGCTCCTACACCTTGGCATCTGCACCTTGACATGCCCTTATCGAAACTATCCAGAGACAGAGACACTACTGATACAGACTGCTGCACTTGTGCTAAGCGAGACTTGCAGTCGGGTGCTGCTTCTCTTCTACGTCTGCAAACACACTGATTTCCTTCAGCACGTCGTCAAGCGACGGTCGTTTCTTGTAGTCTGGATCGCACAGGCGGCTGATGAACGCCCACTCCTCATCCGAGATCGGTGCATCTTCAGGACGAGGGTACTCTTCTCCCTCCATGATTTTCCCCATCGCCTCCTGGTCATCGTCGGCCATTCCGAACGGAACTTCTTCAGTCTTGGCTTCGATCATGCACATGGCAAGAGAGTAGATATCGGACTCGAAGAGCGCCGCCTCGTTCCCGACCTGCTTCAGCACCTCCTTGGGCTTCCAACGGACGGAAATGGCCGTGGCCTTCTCGGCACTTTTACTCAGACCCGCGGACAGGGACCGCACCGAACTGAAGGTGAAATCTGTCAGCTTCGTCGTGTAGTTGGGGCCCACAAGGATGTTGTTGCACTTTAATCCGCCGTGAATCGTGTTGTGACTGTGCAGGAACTGGAGCCCAAGCACGACCTGCTTGAAGAGCCGCCAGAACAGCACTCCATGCCCTCCGTCCGCCAGGAAATCCGCCAAATTGCCATTAGGCGCGTTCTCACAGACGTAGAACTGGGGCGAGCTGACGTGGGACCCACCGTACAGCTTCAGAATGTGCTCACTAGGAGGGAGACTGCTCCAGAGCTCCAGTTGACGCAGGAACGAGTCGTCCGAGCTGCTCGACAACTCCGGGAAAAGGTGCTTGATCACCACGTCGGTGCGCTCTCCGTCATGTGTCCAGACGCCTCTGTTCACGTCGCCAAAGGTCCCTCGGGTCCCGATCATTTCGTCCTCGAACTCGACGTCGTCGATGGGGATGAACCAGTCGAACATGCGCAGTCCCTCCTTGTTCCAGTAGCCTGACACGCGGCTGAACGTCTTCTCCTTAAGTTCGATCATCTCGGGCGACTGGTTCTTCCACTGGATGCTTTTGTTCAGGCTCATAATCGCCTCGTGCACCTTCTTGTCGCCCCGGACCTCAGTCACCAGCATCCGCTCACTCGCGTCACTCACGAGCCTGTTGAGAATGCCGTACTGCTCCGCTCGGTGGACGTCCCACTCGGTCTCCCACTTGGTCATCTCCGGGGCGTCCTGGACGTGAAGCGCTTGAGCTAAGTCGCTGATCTTGAGCTGCATATCGCGGATAGTCGTGACGAGCGTCTCGCAGTTAGCCAAACGCTGCAGTAGCGGCTTGCGTCGCATCAGCGTCACGAACTTGACGACGATCTCCATGTACTTCTTCTTGAGCGGGTCATTGGCACTCAAAGGCGCCACTGAGTCGTGCAGGAACTGGAGTCGCTCCACCACCGCCTTGCACAGTAGCGCGTTCTCCGGCATGCGACGACAGCGCGTAGTCATTCCCGAGAGCGTCAGGGCACTGTCAGGGCCCCCACTGAGCCCTTCGATTGGGAAGCCGACGGTCGCCATGGGTGAACTATTAACTGGGCTGCAAGGGAAAATGCCGGAATGAGGGAAGATCGCTCGCGATCCTCAAATGATTTATAGTTTGGGCCAGTGGGTAGGTAGTACCCACTGGGTACTGTACCTCCAGTCGAGAAGGTACCGACGGAAGCTGGAAAGACCGTTTGCACGGCGAACATGAGGCCGTCGCGAAGGAGAAACGTATCCCTTTGAGGGCAGTGAACACTTTACAGCAGGTGGGTCAAGCCGTGGATCCCGCTGGGTCATTGGCGCAGCAGGCCATCATTGCCGCTGGGCACTGAAACAATGAGAAGGCGTACAGTACCGGTATTGAACCGGTAAGATACCGGCGGGAAGTTGCGGTAAAGTGGCCATGCTCACGAGTAAAGAAGTCGTCTGAGTCGAAGCAACGGAAGCAATTGGTCGAACTATTCGGAAGGAGTCCTTGTCGGTACGTACATGTGTGTAGGATACATCCTATTAATTGCTGGAGGAGACCAACAGCACAGACGGCAGACTCGTGCTGACTAGCGATGCGGTGCCGCTATTTGATTGGCCGAGAGCTAGTGACTTGAGTCAGCGTGACACAACGGTATCAGCACCATGGAGGCCACGACGCGGTGGCTGAGTGAGGAGCACACGAGCCTCTCGGGCGCGTCTCTGGGGAAAATTATCTCTACTGGACTGCTGCTGGGGGTTGTGCATGTGCTCACTGGTATCTTAAGCTCCACATATGATTTTAATCATTGCCAGAGATTAAAAAAGAACTAATTGGCTCTGTCTCATTTTGTCTCCAGGTCCCGATCATTTGTCCGCACTGGCCGCTATGACGACTGGGTCGTCCTGGAGAGCGTTCACGTTGGGCATTCGGTGGGGATGTGGTCACTCTATCGGCCTCGTCGTCATGGCGCTCATTTTCTTCGCTGCCGGTCAGACGGTGGACCTAGACGCAGTCGGAGGTTATCTCAACTACGTCGTTGGTTTCTTCATGATCGCTCTGGGCGTGTGGACTGCAGTTCACGTGAGGAAAAAGTACCAGACGCAGTTGAAAGAGGGGGTACAGTCGCTAGTGAGTGGAGAGAGCGGGCGTGTTGATAGCTCTCGAGCCAGTAGCACTGGAGCTACTCCGACGACTATGGTGGAGCTCATGCCGATTTCGCAGCGAAGACTCTCAAGTGCAGTGTCTGCTGCTGAAGAGGGTGCTCCACAGCAGATTTTGGTGTCTCCCAGGCCCTCGAAGGAGCATTCGGCGGCTGAGGCATCAGCTTCGCCGTCGTCGTCTTTCCACCTCCTGATCAAAGATGAGGGGGATTCGAACCAACCTCCTGCAACTGAACCAATTCATAAACACTCGAAGCTGCACCCCACCAACTGGGCTTGCTGCAAAAATGCAAGTTTTGAGAATCCGGCGACACAGAAGGTTCGTGTCTAAGAGACCATTCACGTTGTGAACTTTACACTAACCGTTTCTTAAACGTGTAGATCATGGCTCTCCTTGTGGGAATTATCCACGGCTTCGCTGGACCCGGTGGAATCTTGGGTGTGCTACCTGCCGTTGTGTTGAATGACTGGATCAAGTCTGCTGCGTACTTGGGTAAAGTGTGTGATTCGTTTTTGAGATGCTTCATATTCTGACCATTGATGCTTGTTTTTATACTTAGGTTCGTTCTGTTTGGCTTCAATTTTGATCATGGGGGTTTTTGCGGCGTTGTATGGGGAGGTCACAGGCCGACTTGGTGGCAATTCGTTGGCGATGGAGTTCCGTATCGGCATTTTCTCTGCGTTCTTCTCGTTTATCGTTGGTGTCGCGTGGATTGGGCTGCAAGCCTCAGGCCAAATGTCTGCTGTACTGGGAGAATAAATAACTCCAAAGTAGTGTCTGCAAATACTGTCGATAAAACGTGAAAAGCAACCAGAGCAATTCAACTGATAATTCCTGAATCGAACCCTAATGAAAGGTCGTTTTACAGAGGTATCTTGCATTTGGAGACTCCATGGACATGGGACACGATGCAAGTCTTCTCAACAGCTCAATATGGCGCGTGGCACTCACTGCTATCTCACTCGGCATCGTCCATGTGCTCTCTGGTATGCAACACCATTTACCACAGTCTGAATGCGATGCCTTTAACCCCAACTGTTGGACTATTTTCTGCAGGACCTGACCATCTTGGAGCTTTGGTAGCGCTATCAAACGGGAAAACGTGGAGACAGGCATTTCTACTCGGTGCACAATGGGGATGCGGTCATTCACTTGGCATCTTGGTCGTCGCTCTGGTCTGCGTGTTCGTAATTGGTCATGCAGTGGCTCCCAACAGCACCTTCAGTGCCGTGTGTAAGTACCTCACAGGCGTTTGTCTCGTACTTCTCGGCGTCTGGACGTTGTACAGCGCTTACGAGGACTACAAAGAGGCCCAAGTCCCTCGAAGTCCAATGAATTTAGCTTCGTCATCAACATCGTTGTGGAGTCAAGTGGAGTGCCAAGATTCGTCCTACGTTCTACTGCAGTCACCAAGTGGTCCAAGTGGGAAAATGCAGCTCTCTGCGACGGCAGCAGCTAGTATCGGCGTGGGAATCGTGCATGGTGCAGCTGGACCAGGCTGCCTATTGGCAGTGCTGCCGACCCTCGCCATGCAGGAAGATACGTTCAGGGCCCTCTTGTATCTTGGATGCTTTTGTGGGAGCTCAATTATGGCCATGGGGTCGTTCGCAGCACTCTACGGGGAACTGACACGGCGTAGCGGGAAGGAAAGATCTCCTACTGCCTCCTTCTACGTTGCTTTAGCTTCCTCAGCGCTTTCCATAGCTGTAGGAATTGCGTGGATCCTATTGCAAGCGACAGGTGTGCTAAATCGCGTGTTTGGAGATTAAAAGATGCAGTATCAAAAAATTCATGAGTTGCAGTCCTTTTATTGAGTTATCATCTCATTGTCCAATGTCCTCCTCCATTTATCCGAACACCTCGTCCAGCGTTCCCGTCGAGACGAGGATAACCCACATGATACCGACACAGAGGGACACGCAGGACGAGAAGATGCCGACACGAACGAGCGATGAGTCCGAAAAGCGGCTCATGCGACCCGTGATCTCTCCGTAAAGCGCTGCAAACAGTCCCATTGCGATGATCGAGGACATGCAGAAGGCGCCGAGATAAGCAGAGGATTTAACCCACTCGTTCAAGATCACGGCTGGGAGAACTCCGAGGATTCCGCCAGTGCCAGCCAGTCCGTGGGCCGTTCCGTACGCGAAGGCCGTGAGCTTCTGCGTCCGCGGGTTCTTGATGTCCGCAGTAACCAGGCCGAAGCAGCAGGTCTTCTTGGTCGGCTGCGGTTCAGTCGACGGTCCCTCATGGTCCAGGTGGTGCGCGTGCAATATCTTCTGCACTTCCGAATTGCTGTCCTCCAATTCATCCTCCTGCATCTCCGCTTCTAACTGTAAAGGTGTCGTTTCTCCCGCCGGGTGGTGCTTGTGCTGCAGTTTGCGGCGCAGTAGCAAGTAGTGGCGCAGACTCCAAAGCCCGAGCCCCATCATGAGGAAACCCACCATGAAGTCGCAATAACTGCCGAACGTGTCGACGTCCAAGTGCTGGTTCAGCGCCAGGAAGCACGCGGTGACCACGATAAGTCCCGTCGAGTGGCCGCAGCCCCAGCGCATGCCCAATTGACACGAACGCCATGACGAGCCGGCGCTCAACACGATGAGAGCGCTCAGGTGGTCGGGTCCCGTAAGCACATGCACCAGTCCCAGTAGAAGACCCGTGGCCACGATGCCAGGTAGGGACGCGCTCTCCAGCGAAGTGACAGTGTCGGCAGCGCCCATTTGACGATTTCGGGGAGCTTTTGGATCTGAGGGGAAGGCCCTTGACACGCATGCCACGCGTGAAAATAGATAATCGTTTGTGCAGGAGCTTTATAAAACGATACCTCCTTTTACCTCCTACTTGATAATTGAGTAAATGGAAATACTCACTTGATCGTACTAAGTGATATTTATTAGAAACCTGTACTTATAATAATATTAGGGATTAAAGATATATGTTAAACGCTGTCTGATTGGTGGACTTTGGTGCGTCACCACCAGCCAACTTCAACTTGCTCTGGTCGTTGGTGTTGAGTGAGACTGAGCTCTCGAAAGGAGTGGATGGCAGTGCACACAGTCAGCAACAGCCTGCAACAGCCAAAGACTCGCTAAAACCTTTTGTCCTCGGCTCCTGCAGCAGCATTTATCGAGGGTGTTGTACTGGCCCATTCTTGCAGCACTGCTGGATACTTAGTGCATTGCTAATAGTCGGCCACTATGCACTCGGCCGGAGACCAAAGAAGACGAATCTGCTCGTTCTAGACAAACACGGCATGTATTGCACTGTTATAAAGCCGATGGTGGATCAAAGAATGGCTCTACAGGGTACCGTAGTGCCATCCCAATTCCTTATCGACGCGTTCGACTTGAAAACCCAGCCGCCTTCGATTTCAAGACGAAGGATTCTGTTCTGTCTACTCAGTCTTGGGCTTGGCCTCCTTCTTCATGTACGGGAAGCTAGAGTAGATCGCCATACTGACGGCAACAAGGCCAGCGGCGATGAACACTTCGTTGGGGAGAACCGCACCGTACACGTAGCTCTCCACGAAGGCCGTGAAGGCGATGCCACAGATCAGTGCGAACGACTTGAGCACACCACCGACGTACTTGGTAACAGTACCGACAAGCAAACCGCCCAGAGCGTTGCTCACAACGGGAATGATCGTGTAGTAGTCGCAGCCCTCGAAAACCTTGTGGATGTTAGCGAAGGCGTTGGCAGCAGGCGACTCGGACACAGGCGTCTTTACGATGGTGGACCAAATGGCCGGCATCATGAGGAACAGACTACCGTAGATCGACAGCTCCATGGTCACAAGAGCAGCGTCACGCTTGTGCTGCTGCATGGAACGCTGCGTGAGTGCAGAGCCAAGACCGGACAGAAGCGAGGCGAGTAGCACCGGCACAAGGCCCAGCTCGACGGAGATGGTGGGGGCAGCCGAGTCGTCAGCGCCGCTGTCCTTCGCGAGAGAGAGCAGCACAGCAGCACTCAGCAGCAGCAGCATGGCGAAGCACTGCTGTAGTGAGAAGCGCGTGCCCATGAGGAAGTAGAGGAAGAGCGCAGCCGACAGCAGCTTCGTCTGGTTGATGAGGTTGAACACGATGGACGGCAGGTGCTGGTACGCGATCTGGATGAGCACGTTTTGCACTGCGTAGGTGCAAGCAGGCAGGCCCGAGGCCATGAGGCTGTCGTGGAAGTTCCACGTCTTAATGACGCGCATCAACGAGCCCGAGGACACGAGCGTAAGCAGCGACAACAACAGCTTACACACCTCACAGGCGATGACCAGCACCGAGCGGTTCTTGACCTCGCCAGCGAACTCCTTGTACAGAATGGGCTGCAGACCGAATTGCATGGCCAAAAGCGCCATGGCCACGTATCCTACCCAGGCATTCGACGGAGCGGCGGCGGGGGCCTTCGCGGGAGCAGCAGCCATCTCTTCTTGGTCTTCTTGGCTCGAGTCTTGCGTGGCAATTGTGGAAGTGAGCTCGTCGATAAAAGACCTCGTCGGTGCATGTACACGCTCAGCCGGTTTGGTGGCAGCGTGAACAGTGGTATCCGGATATCGGTATACTTCTTTATTAATATTAAAGCAAATGCTGTGCATTTTATCCGGCTATACTTTGTCAATAGAAACAACGAGAGCAAAAATACGCTGCTACCAAGCAGCGCCAATCTGATTGGACGCCGGAAGTTTGCTAGTCGTAAGCGCGGCGTGGTGGTTGAAGCGCACCGAGCTCTTTGCCTTTCACTATGAGCTCGTCGCATGCGTGGGGGCAACTTTCAACTGGATGCAGCGGCGCCGCGCGCCAACTCCGCTGACGATCGCGCTGCAGTTTGGCCGTCAATGACGTGGCGGACCTCTAGCCTAGAGGCTCTAGGATCAATTGCACATTGGAGCTCTTCAACGCTGTGGTACTTAATTCATTGTTGGTCAAGAGGACTGTACTATCGCGCCGTCTACTTCAAACGCGGGAGTGGCGACCTATACTACGATATTTTGATGGAATGCAGGACGTCGCTAGCTGAGTGGTCGACCACCAGCAATTCACACGACGAAGGTCTCTGGTAGAGTGTGTGTGTGTGCTCCGAAGCGGAAGCTCTCGCTGGCAAAGCAGATCGACGCGTCGACACGTGAGCTGCCGGAGGACACTACGCAAGCAGAAAGATCGTCGTCCATGAGCTTCAGCAGCATCTTGTCCGACTTGTCGCTGGTAAACAACATGCTCAGCTCCAGCGGTTCTTCACACGCCATCGGCTTCTCATCTTTGATGGCATCGACAGCTTCGACAGACTTTCCCTGCAGTAGTTGCACACACTGCTGCGCGAAGACTCGGCTGCAGTGGCTCGGACTGAGACTGCGTTGAGCATCTCGGTGGATTTGAGCCAACTTGGCCTGAACACACAGCTCACTCGCGATTTCGCTGGTGGTGCGAACTGCCGTCGACTGTGGCGGCTTGGACGAAAGCACTCGCTGCGTGAGCTCGATGAACAGATCGCTGGGCAATGTGAAGAGCTGCAGCATCGCGTCTGCGTCAAGAGTCTCCCCTCTCCTCACCAACTTGCTCATACACGTTTCAATGAGAGTTTCACTGGCAGAGTGGAAGAGCTCGGGCTGGGCCTGCGCCAGTGTCTGCGCCGCATTGACCACCTGCAACAGGTTGCTCAAGCCTTCGTTCCCCTGACTAATCTGCTCGTCGAGAAATCGTTTAGCGTTCTGTCGGATATCCTCGCGCATCTCCAAGAACTCAATGGCACAGTTCATCGCCGCCAAGTTCGCCAATGAGAAGGATATCTCGCCCGTGTAGCAGTAGATCGCAAGCGTCTCGAACATCTCGGCGCCGCCAGGAAAAGCCGACAGCTCTAGAACGGGAACAGCTCCACCAAAATTGCTGCTGTCAGTATAGGTCTCCAATACGTGGCGCGCCATACTCTGCAGCTTGTGGCTCTCGAATAGCATCGGATGCTTGTGCAGGTTGAACTGAGTGCCGCAGACCAGCACTACGAGGTTGCAGTGCTGGCGCCGGGACGCCCACTCCTTGTACTCACAGAGCGAGAGTTCTCCACCGAGGTTGGCGTCCTGTAAGAACGCGCGCAGCTCGGCTTCAAGCAGGTCGTCGCTAGTGGCCGGCTGTTGCTGGGGTTTGCTAGTCGCCGCGGCCATCTGGCGGTGGACAGGTGGCAACGGGGCAGGCACGAGCTGGACTCGGGACTGGGACTGGATGAGCGGCACCGATACGCGCGGACGCTTGGTGGCTCGTCCTGCCGAGGACACGAGGTTGCGGCAGTGACAGCAAGTCGCTCGGTTGCTGTGGAGGCAGCGATCGTCGCGCGTGCAGTTCTCGCGCTTGCAGCCGCGGCCCGAGCCCTCCCGACGGCCTCCACAGAGTCCGGCGGCGTGGCGTCCGCAGCGGCCGTCGCACGTGCAGTGCATGCAGGTGCCCGGGGGGCTGTTGCACGTCGGCAGCGAGCAGGACTTGCGCAGTTTGCGCGCGGCGTTGGGCTGTTTGCGCTTCGAAATGGGGCTCATGGCCGAGAGAAATGAACTGCGTTGAACCTGGCAAATTGCGGACTGAGCCTGCAATAAGCGGGTCGCCTCGATCTGACGTAATCTGCCAAAAGGGAGATGGGCGCCCCGGCTCTGCGCTTTTCGCTAGAGTTGCGTCGCCGAAATATGACTGGGGGTGTCAACCCAGCGGAAACTTGGTTTCACCATGCCGGACGCGATGCAATCCTGCAGTGCATTGGCCCTGCGCGGCCTGCAAGCGAGCTTTCGAGCGGATTTGCTTACCAAGTCCGCCCGCTTGATGGATCACTTAGCCGACACCATCATTCACGCGTGGATTCTCTGCGGCTTGTTTGAACAGAGAGGCGCTTGATCCCCTACGAGTGGGCCAGGATTCAACACTGGAGGCGGGTATGTGCAACACCGAGACAAATTCGTGAGGTGCCAAATAGGTTCGCTCGCTGGACGGAGGCTTGATGTGTGGCCGGCAGCAGTGACAGAAATGACACTCTACTACGAACGTGTAGCGCGTGCTGGCACTGAAAACAGCGGGCACGCGTGTCAGCGTCTGCATACATACCTGTGTGTACATGTACTGCTCAGTGCTTGCTGGCGCCGATGTCCAGCGTGATGTTGCCCCCCTGGCAATGCCCAGAAACAGCGATCGACATGTATCGCCTCTCGGTGGCACCGTTCGTGTGCAACGTGATGAGTGGGGCGGCGAGAGAAAGGAGCGGTTGCGGAGTGTGATAGAGACGGGGCCCGCGTAATCGAGTATTGCTTGGATTACGCGGGTGTGGTCCACACCACGGCTACTTTTAATGCACCTCTTCAAGACACGCCCGTGTTAATGAGCCGGCGCAGGTTGCGTGCGCAGTGCTCCAGTAAAAGCTGCGTGTTCTACAGAGAGCGGTCACTTTCGCGGCGTAGGATAGTTAACCTTGCGATTCGGCATGTAAGTGTTAAACGCTCCGGTCGAGGGTTTCAACACGCGTGCCATCGAATAAGGGCCAGAAGCTGTCTGCAACACGCACGCGCTCACTGGCCTCCAAGCTGTCGCAGAGAAGAAAACCAAACAAGGTTCATGGTGTTACAAGTGGAAATAAAATCAGCAGGCGTGCCAACAAGCTGGATTTGTTTCGGAATCAGCATTCTGAGTTTGACGCACTGGATTGTTCTCAGCGTTCGTGGTGATCGCTTTGGGAGATTCGACGATCCACTGGAGAATCAAGCAAGTATTTGTTTGCAAGCAAGTGTATTTGCACTGCCCTGGACAGAGATCGCAGTCTGGGGAAAGTGTTTCTTTTTGAGAAGATTGTGTGAAGATCGCCGCTGCTGACTCAATAAAGCGATCAACTGAGGAAATCAAAACGCAACGCTGTGAGCTAGGCCCGACGACGACGCGTACATGCACTGTATCGTCAGCAAGAAGGCCTTAAATGTAACTCTGAGCTTCCAGTTGAGGGAGGGCCTTCGTCCCCGGGATCGATCCCACCGTCCCTTGCAAACTTTGTTCACGCCTTAAACAGCTTTGGATACCGCAAACATCAAAAGTCTCCTCGTATCCATCCACAAGACAAAAAGTTTTACATCGGATCATTAGCCGGGGTTGAAGCAACTGGAGCATAAGCAGTGATACGATGGAATAAGCGGTTTTGCTTTAGGCAAACATCGAAGCTACATGCAGGTGCCATTTGACTAGGAATGAATGCGAGATGCAACAATCTCCTTCAATCATTGTTTTCGCTGTATTTCTGCGAGAGAAAAAAAACTCCTGCAAAAAGAACATAACACTCTTAGGCAAGATTCTCCCGAACAACTTCATCATTATTGTTGGGAATCAAGCTCGTTCAGAATAGTGGCATATGCACTGTAGTCCAGCAGAGAGTTCCTTTTCAATACCAAAACTAAGGGGCTGGCAGCGCTGTGCCCTCACCCCCTTTGTCTACGACATCTGCAGCAACTGTGACTTCAAGTGGAATGCAGCTTGCTGCTCCGACGCTTCCTCGCTCACCAACAGCATCTGCACTGCAGCTAAAACGCGCTCTCTCTGCACGACCATCCTCAACGCCAAATCTGAATTGTCCACAGCTCGTTTTATCAGCGCAGTAAGCGCCCCAGCAGCAGCAACGCGAACCATCGAATACTTGCCGTCTTCCACGCCAAATGACCCACAACAGGCATTGACCACACGCTCGAGAACACTCTTTCCCTTGAGAAATGCATCTGCTGGGGCATACGCTGCCACGGCAGCTAGGGTCCGGAAAATCGCCTTGCGAATACTCCACGCTGCCAAATGCGGAGATTCAACGCTTGAACACAACCACAACAGGGTCTCCGCAGCCACGTTATCCTCGACATCTAAAACCTCTTGTGCTGTTGTAGTTGCTGGCCACATGACGGCAATCGCCTCGAAAACACATTTGATGAGCAGCGGCGGAAAGGACCTCTTGGTGGTGGCATCAGATGACTCAGTTTCGTTCCCAGTCATCCACATAGCATATCCAGCCCTCAGCAACCGCACGTTGGAGCCGGCCAAGCACCTCTGCTCACCTGGTAGCAACGCAGTAAACGTCCCCAGGTTAACAATTGCGCTTTCGAGGTAGGCCAAATCTTGATTCTTCCAAGCGCGATCACACTCTTCGACAAGAAGTAGCGACAACTTCTCCATCCATTTGCTTTCAGTGCTAGCACTCTCGTTCTTCGCTTTTAGAGCGGCCAACGAGACGATAGACTCCAAAATGACGCCTTTACCCCTCCACAGACGGCCCGGTACAGCGTCAATGAGTTCCTGCCAAATACGTTCAACTTGCTCCTCTGACAATCGTGAACTGTACGTGGAACTCCTGAAAATCGCCTGCAAAGCATGCGCCGCTTGTCGTCGTGTATCCCAAGCCGGATGTGCCAACAGTAGTGCAATCGCGTTAAGTACAGCATTCAAGGATGTCGGTGCATACAGTACTGTAGGTGGTAATTCGTCCAATACTGCTGTCCAGGAGCTCTTGAGGACGTCCGTGGCAGCAAATTGACCGATAAACGCTGCGGGGAATACATAGGTGCAGTACCAAGCGTTGCGCAAATCGTCACTAATCACAGAGCCCGCGTCTGCAATCGGCGGCACCTTCTTCACGAGATCCTTCATTGCTAGTGCGCTAATCAGCAAAAAGCGGCTTGCATACACCTGGGGAGTCTTCACCAAGGTTACATCCGGCTCGCCACCATCAACATCTTCATCACTTTGACTCTGGGGGGATAAAGATGGGCTTGATGTTTTCGTGGACACCTTGTTGAATGCGAAGATTCCAGAGCGAACATAATCCCGAACTGTACCAGCTTCCACCAGAGGACACAAGTACGAAGCAGCCCGGGAGTAACTTTGAATTACCAACCCATCCGTTAATCCTGACGTCGATGCCAAACCTGCATCCGCATCATCGGTTGAATTACTCCCACCATAGCGGCTCTCCTCGTCCCCATATTGATCGTTTTCTGCCGCAGTCTTCGCCCCCACGAACGGAATGAATACGCGACGCAGCAACAACTCGGCCCCATTGCACTTCCGTAACTCAAATGGAAGCTCATTGGCAAGTGTCACCACAAAATTTGCAGTTCCCACTCGAGTATTGAGTCCGACGCCAAACTTAAGCAGGTTGGCAACGCCACGGACGACGTCAGTGACTACCGCTACACACGCTGGAGAATCGGCAAGTTCTTTAAGACGAGTCGTTGAAAGCTCCAGTAGCTGACCAACAGGTCCGGCTTGACTGATCGAAACACGGAGACGTTCCAGTTGGTCCTTCTTCTCCACATGAAATTGAGCGTACTGAAGTTCTGGCATTTCCAATGATGAAAGATATTCCAGTAGTTTCAACAACAACGGAGCCAAGCGATCCTGCATGCTTTCGGCCTTCAGTGTTTTGACGAGACGCAGCAATAAGTCAATGCTCAGTGCACGGCAAATTGTGTTCTTGCTAACGATTCCGTCTTCAACCAAGAACTCCAGCAGTTGAGAACAACACACTGCATCACTAGCAGCCACGCGCAAACTCAACTCACCAAGGTACCGGTACAATTTTGCCCCAGACAGTGCAACTGCTTCCATGACGTCGTCTACTGCGCGTGATGCAGTTCTCCAGAGTCGTAAAAAGTCGTTCCGTAATTCTGCAGCCTCTGCACCTTGGAGCAAGTCAATAAGTGCAGAGCAAGCAGCTTCACGATACTTGAAATTCCTGGCGTTTTCGAGTCGTGCCAAAGCAAACTGGAACAGCAAAGACCAGTTCTGTCTTAGCAGGGATTTTTCTTCATTTGTTGTAGCGGAGTTCCCTTTAGCGAACTCCCACAGCTTGCCCATAACTGCTGCTACCTTGTTGTTTGAATGGAATTTCAGGAGAAACAGCCAAGGGACCAGTTGCGTTCTGTTGGAGTAATCTTCTGCCATCCACTCACTGCCAGCTTTTGCAACAATGGAAGCACGGAACTCTTTGTCTGTAGCGATAAAAGAGAATGCGGTGGGCAGCAATAGTGTGGCTGGTGTACTTGTAGATGCCGATGTAAACGATTCCCAAATCGGGTCGGAAGTGCTCAAGTATAGAAGCGCGTACATGAGCTCCGGGTCGCCAACGTCTGCCGCCACATTGCTGACCTCGCGGTATGCTGCATTTTCTACGGTTGAGCTTGATGATGATGAACTGGAGGGTGCAGTAGTAGCATTTGCCGTTTCGTTCGTTCGGTCATTGCTTGCTCCGTTTTCATCGTCATCAGCAGAATCAGCAGTAGCTGCAAATGCTCGAAAGCATCGCAGTCGGCGGAACAAACTGTCACTGAATTGGATACCCATTTCGTCTGTTGGAGCACGAAGCCTCAGGTAGGCAAGCCCTTTCACTGCGCTTTCTTTCGTCACTTCATTGGCATCGTTAAGCATCGTCACGAAAAACTCGTGCACTTCCAGCACTGATTGCGAATACGCAGGTGATGCGAACACACTCCTCCACGAGGACACCAAGGAGTCTTTAGGCAGTGGCTCTAAACCCGCTGCACATATACACAAAAGCCAAATTGTTGCGTTTCGGCGCACTTTGGGCAGGCGAGATCCAGCATAATCGGCCAATACTCGCTCGAAAATGAAGGCGGCACGATTTTCTGTGAAAGCACTGTACTTGATTTTGCTGTCCTCTCTGAATTCTTCCTTAGCATCATGAGTTCCGAGTGCAACAAGAGCTTCTCCCACACCAAACTGTAGATCAGCATCACTTTTACCTCCGAGCTCAAAGAGGGCATCCAGGACAGCTTCTAGGCCACTCGAAATCTCGAAATTGATGCCAGTTCCAGGTAAGCCTGACACGACGCGGCAAATATTTTCGGCTGCAACTCGCTGTAAAGATGCCAGCTTAGAACTCAGTTGATCGTCGAAATGAACACCCTTCAGCTTCCACTCAACCACGGCCTTCAAATTGGCAATGGTTTTGGCCTTAAGCTGACTCCACTCGCCGCTGATATCCCCAGAATTCAGCAGGAAGCTCTTCAATGTACCACTGAGACCAATACCATCCATAATACTGCGTATCATTCCCACTTGCTCATTCTGAGCAAGCTCGCTTCTCGGATACGAAGCAAAGTTTGAGCCCTCCTCGACTTTCACTCCAAGAAGATCATTCATCTCCCGATAGCAAGACAATACCAGCCGCACCTCTTCGTTTGATGCTGCATTTACAAAAGCAGGATTACATCCAAGGAACCTCAACGCACTTCCCAAAATGTATAGCGCCCCAGGCTGTGCCATCGCTAAGGAATTGCTGTCATCGTTCTTTTTCATACCAGCAGCAATAAAAGACGATACAATTTGACTGGTGGTGAACGCTCCTGCACTGCACGTGCAAGCAACAAGGATCGCGATGTTTGATAGAAACGTGCGGTCTTGGCTCACAGTCACCACATCGAAGAGCTCCGTGGCGTGACTTCCCAGGGTAACACTTACAATTTCAGCGTCAAATCCGCAGACCTCCACCAGAGCGCTCGCAGCACTTTCAAACACCGAGGAAGATGAAGGCGCAGAAGCTCTTGCCACTTCTGACCTCAAAAGGGTATGCACAATGTACTCCACGACACATCTCCGCTCGCTAACGTCTTCTTGGTTATTGTGCTTCTGTGAAGCCTTCATGATCTCAACGCAGAATCGGATACCGCTTTCAGCTGCCCCAGCATCGTGCATGCTGGTCTTCAAATCCTTCTGAGGGAAATTAACTTGCAAACTTCTTGCCAGGGCAACCGTGGATGGCAACGGTTTTGCGAATAAAGCTTTATCAGACAAACGTCTGGTATCCTCGTCTGGAACTGCCCCCAGACGAAGCACGGCGAAACGCATTGTAATGCCGTCGTTTTCATCGGACACGGAGGTTGCCAGCAGTTCAGCGCACCAGGCAGCGATCGCAGCTCGGACACGTGCATAGTTTTTGTTGGGATCGAAAAGTTTCGAGCCATTTAGTAGCGAAATCAGCTCTTGGTAAACTTTAGTCCGCACCTCAGGCGTAGCTGCAGCCGCATACGCACTTGCGAACGAGGTAAACGTCTTAAGAGCGTTTGCACCCGCACCAGTACGGTTCTCTTCTTCGGCGAGGCAGCGCACAAGCAACACTTGGAAAGCCTGTTCCGTAGCTGCAACTAACGTGGGTGTTCGGGTTGCAAGCACTGACAGCGACTCGTACACCCCCTGACGAAATTCCCGAACAAACTCCATACTGGTTGCCTCGCTCTCGGTGTGTGGGTTCATGAGTAGCCGCAGCAGGGTTGGAAATAGCACTGGACCCAGCAAGCTCTCAAGCAACGATAGCTGGCAGTGGTGGAATGTCCACTGGCACAGGCGGACGCTCGCTAGTTTTATCTTGTTGGCTACATTTGGAGGACGTGACGACTCCGTGCCAAACATCAACTGACACAACAGCTGGAGCATCACGGGTAAGGCATTCGTTGCTGCTTTGGATACCGATAGAAGTGTCAGAGTCTGCAGGATGCTAGTGTCAGCCAAGCGTGCTCGATTAGCCAACAGAGTTGCATCAGCGCCTTCGAAACCACCAGAGCTTTGAGCCACTTGACTCCCAAGCACCAATACCATCAGTCGCCACATGGCATCTGTATCCTCCAACTCCTCCTCCTCGTATTTTATCACACGAGATAATTGTTCTTCGCTGAATGATTTCACTGCATGATGGAACGAAGCACTACCAGCGAGATATACAGGGAGTTTAAGCTTGACGGGGATATCCATCTCTTTCACAAGTCTCAGTGCGTGTAGCTGATGTTCGTATAGAGATTCACGTGCTAATTCGGTTACCTTAGTGCGCTGTAGTCTCTCCATTCGCGGAGTCATTAATCCATAATTCATCACACCCACAGTTGTCGAAGAAGGAAACTCGTAGAGCACAAAATCCAGCACAAAGTCCAGCACCGCATCGACATTGGCGTCTCTCTCGTATACCTCCTCGACGTCATCATCAGTAAGAGACGTCACCGTCCTGTGCTGTTCCTGGTGCTCCACGCCTCCTTCAGACACTTCCTTCCTGTTCCGAACGATAGCCGAGGCGCTGAAGGGCAACGCACGCACCAACAACCTGAAGAACGTTTCTTGGTTAGCAGCAGAGAAAGTCGAGATGTGCTTTACAGTTGCTTTCAAGACTCTCGTCTTCTCCTCCGTCGACGCAGCCTCGAACCCTATTTCTATGAAGAACAGCGCAAGGTTGTATGAGAAAACAGAGAGCTCATTCTGTTGCAGCACTTGGCAGAGTGCGTCCAGCGGCAATTTGGGGCTGGTCATCGCTTGGAGACGCTTCTTAATGTGGGAAATCACTTGCAGAATCTGATCAAATACATAAACGATTGGTGAAAACGTCGATTTTTACTACATGCACTGGGATGCCGCACCTTGTCCTTGAGCCGCAGCTCCAGCGGCGTTGCAAGCGAGCGAGGGAAGAGAGGGAGAAGCTGGGGGAGAAGAGACTGCAGCACTTGCAGCATGCGGTCATCATCCGAGCTGGCCAGGCGGAACAGCACGCGGTCCAGCGCCTCCACCTCCTTCTGCAAGTCCGCCATCTTCTATCTTCTAGAATGCGGAATCGGAAGTGAGCCACGTCAGGTTCAGATTTAGACTCAGATCCAGAATGATGGTCGATTATGCAACATAATCTGATTCTGTCGATACATTCACCTCGTTTTACTGTTATGTCACTATTTTGGCGCAATAGTGCACGATGGGCGGCGAAGAGCAGGTGCTGGTGGCGACGGAGGAAGCCTGCCGCGTGTATGTTGGGAACCTGCTGCCCAAGGCCAAGGAAGTTCACCTCACGAGCAAGTTCTCGCGCTTCGGAACTATTCACAGCGTCTGGATCGCACGCAGAGTACGGTCGACATAGCCGACCTTCCTGCCCTTGTGACGATAATTCTGACGCTCCCCATTGACAGCCTCCAGGCTTCGCCTTCGTGCGATTTGCGACTCCTGATGCAGCCCAGCGAGCAGTAGACGCGTGTCAAGAGGATGGATCCATGGAGATCCTAGGAAAGGCTGTTCGCGTGCAAATGGCAGGGGATAAGGATATGAAGGACTCAACAGCCAGCCAGAAGCAGGCAAACAGTAGCTGCAGGGCCAAGGATACAGATAGTAGCACGCTGGAGAGGAGCGAGTACGATCGGAATGGAAGAAGCCGCTTCTCGAGAGACCAGAGCCATAGTCGGAGGAGCAGGAGCAGGAGTGAGAGGCATCGAGTGGGAAGGAGCGGGCGACCTAATAGGCAATCGAGGAGTCCCAACTATTGCCGCGATAGGCATGCAAGTCAGGAAAGGTCAAGGTCAGAACTCAGAAGGCGAAGTAGATCCCGATCCAGTCGGCGAGGACCGAGTCGCAACAGAAGTCGAAGTAGGGAGCGTCGAATCTATGAACGAACACGAAGGAGGAGGAGCAGGAGCAGGAGTCCTCGGCGATAGCTTATTTGAGCACCACTTGAAGAGCTGCAGATACTTCGCAAGTTTAGTTGAGATGTAAGCCAGGAACATCTACGAAGAATGAATGTTGGCGTACTTTGACTTGATGACTTGAAGACTGCTATTTTCAAGACATCAGCTCCTTGGCCATTCTCCCCCACATGTACATGTACATGGATTTGTACCTCGGTAATACAAGATAGAAAGTTGCAACTGCACCTTGGATCTGGAGAGTAAGTGCGAAGATTGCGCGACGTCCGCACTTCGCTGTTCCCAATGGCACATTGGCAATGGGGCCCAACGATGTCGATTCTCACCTTAGCGAAAAAGATCTGTACATGATTGATTGAGTGATACCAGCGAGCTTGGACCATCGAGAATGGATATTGAGGTACACTCCAGCAAGTCATCGCCGATCGACTGACTCTCCCAGTCGTGTATCGGGATGAGCTTGCTTTCTGTGTCCATTGGTTTTCCAGCGTCATCTTTTCCCGCCTGTATCATATGACGATCATCAGTGCTGACAAAGGCACTGGTACATTCCATGAACACTTCCTTTGCTGAACTGTCCGCCTCCTCCTCCTTGTCTTGCTCCTTTAACGCAGTAGTTTCCTTATCTTCTTGACTTTTCGTGCAGTCTTGAGAATTCAAGGAGCAAGCTTTGATTCCGCATAATTGAACGTCCTCTTCCTTAAGTACATCTTTGTCCGGTGAATCGAGAAGAACAACCTTGATTTCAACAGGAATCTCATCGATACAGGTAGGTTTATCGATCTTCGCCTCAGCTCTGTGCAATGCTGGATTTGATTCTGTTGAAACCTCTGTCGAAAATCCCTTTACAATGTCAGCGCCGGCGAATCTCAAAGAAGAACCCATTCTGTTGCGTGGAAGAGGGATTTTAGTTTCTCCTCGCGCCGGTCGCGGGCGTAAAATAACTGGTGTTGCAACTGCAGGCTTGGACTTGGAGTCTTGAGACCTTTTTGCACCCGGAGAGGTCGGTACTTCCCCTGGTCTTACTTTTAGTTGCAATTTACGCACACTATCACGGCGAGCAATAACAGCCTTTGCATCAGCTTCTACAGCAAGGGTCGAGTGCAGGCTGGTGAGCACGGCATGCTGTTCCAATAGCTGTTTCTTTACATCTTCGTTCTGCCTCTTGAGCTCCTCACAAAAGTCCACAATCTTCGTAATGGCCACAGGGTCTGCTGCAACATCACCTTTCGGTACTGGAGCTTCGCATGCCTCAGCTTCGTATTGATTAGACACAGGCATTGACTTTTCGACCTTCTCTCCGCCACGTAGCGTTGAATCCGTCCTAGTGAAATCTTTTCTCTTGATGCCCTCATCTTCACAGTTTTCCCGTCGATTACAAGAATCATCGTCATCTTCACTCCTCGACATGCGCCGTCGCCGAGACTGCTGTATCTCCTGTTCAAGCTGCGCTAGGCGCTGCATCACCAGTATCACATTTCAATCAATACCATACTTATGTATGCACTACTGTCACTCACCTTCTTCTCCTCGATCTGTTCCTGCAGTCCCTTGAGATATTCATCCTGCGATTGTTGTTGAAAGCACCTCCGTCTACCTGCTACAGCATTTCCTTCCATTTGTCTTCCTACTACGAATGTCGTTGCAGCACGCTCAAGTCCTGGAACGCTCGGGATCACGTCGCCGTCGTTTTCTCCATGTTGCGGGGCGCTCTGCGATCTCCTCTGCGGCTGATCTCCATCGCCACCACCAATCAACCTCCGCTGTTGTTTCTGCTGCTCCTTCTCTCGGATCTGCTGCTCTAGCGCCTCCCGCCATTCGCCCGGCGTCAACTGCTGCACTCCTCGCCGTCCCATTTCGGTCACTGCCTCTTCAAGCTCCATGTACCATAAATCCGGTACCCCCATATCTCTTTCTTATTGGTTAAAAACGCCAACTATTGACCGGTGGAGACGATTGATGAGCGCCTCACAAAACGAAGCTCTAAGGACGAAGTCATGCCGCTGTACAAGCAGGTGCTGCTAACCAACCTCAAGTCTCCGCCCAAGGACGTCGCGCGCGTGTTCCAGGACTGCGCGGCGCTCATCACCTCGGAGGGCGGCGTGATCCGCGCCACGGAGAACCGCGGCGAGAAGCGTCTGGGCTATGGCATCGAGGACCGTCGGTGGGGCGCCCTGCAGCGCCACTACGAGGGAAAACTCATCGTACAGCAGTTCAACACGTCTCCGGCCGTGCTGAGGGACGTAGAGGAAAAGCTGAAGAACAGTTTCCCTATCATCCGCTTCCAGACCTTTAAGATCCGCGACCCCTTGGACAAGCTAATGAACACGCGCATGACCCTGGAGGAGGCACAACTTCTGCTCAACCCGGCGGCCAAGGCCAAGGCGGAGAAGGAAGCTAAAGAGGCTAAAGAGGCTCGTCGCCCGCGCGACAGGTCTCTGTCTGATATCAAGCCGGAGGACTTTTTCGACTTTGACGACGAGAACGAGGCCGCACACCTTAAGCAGTATGTGCCCGAATGGAAGCGTGATGCCCTCTTTGAGCCGGATGTCCCCGCACACCTCAAGAACAAGCAGAACTAGTGTGACAGCAACAACGCCAGCCCGTATCAGTACTACGGAATGTGGACATGTGGAGCTTTAAGTCTTATTGCCTATGTTCAGGTAGAAAATAGAGAGAAAACCCTCAGGAAAACAAAGAGAAACACTGCAGACCGATGCCGTTGCTGCTGCTTGCCTGCTGCGTCGTGCTACTGTTTATTATGGCTTAAAATTCGGTGCACCCGCTGTCCGTAGCTCCTCGTTTCCCTCCTATAGCATCGGCAAGTTCTCACACCATGGAGGTCTCCCGCGCAGGACCAGCACAGCTGCTCCTCGGCTACAGCCTACTTGGTCTTCTGTAGTTCCTTCCGTAGCTGGTTGCAGAACTCGTCGTCGGCCTCATCCACGTCCCAGTCGTCTTGCCACTGCTGCTTGATGTGCGCGTCCTTCTCCTCCGCCTGACCGTTCCAGTCCGCGTCTTCAAACTCCTCAAACTCGTCGTCCTCCTCTGTTACAACCACGAGCGTCGGGACCTTCTCACCCGTCGCAGGGGGCGCCGCTGCCGGCTTGTTTGTCTTTTTCTCGGCCGGCTTGCTCATTTGCTGTCTGTCTGTCTGTGTATGGGCGATCTTGCCTTTGAGGGAGAAGAGCGTCGACGAAAGTGGACCACACCAGAATAATGTGGTGCACATCATACTAACGTACCGGTACACCACATCACGATTGAGCTTCAATACCTTTTGCTTGCGTATCATCACCGGCACTTGCGCACTCACCACCTTCGACTCATGTGGCTCTCGTCCTTCGCATCCGACGCCTCTCCGGAGCCTCAAATAGTGCGTGCACATGTGTGGAGTGTGCATTCTCCCTCTCTTCCGACTCCAGCCGATGGCGCGCTTGCTCTCGTAGCCACGACGGACGTGTCACTGCTGCGTCTTCTGCGGGTGGTGCACGACTCGTTCGTGACGCTCGAGTTCCAGGAGCGCAGGCATGTAGCGAGACTCAAATTGTTGCAGAAGC
Source organism: Phytophthora multivora (assembly GCA_001314345.1). Lineage (NCBI taxonomy): Eukaryota > Oomycota > Peronosporomycetes > Peronosporales > Peronosporaceae > Phytophthora > Phytophthora multivora. Next base: position 23,554 of record LGSM01000110.1, on the reverse strand, counting down.
GCATAGTGGCACCAAGTGAAGAAGGACAAGAAGACGCAGAAGAAGCGGGGGACGTCACACTTTCTCCACTTTTGGCTTTCAACCTCGGAATCCCTTTGCACTCATCCAGTGCCAGCCACGTGACTGTATCGGTGAGTCTTTAACTGGTAGTGTATAGTATTGGCAATTATGGCAGAGTGCTGATAGCTCTACTGTTGTCGACATTGCAGCTTTCTATCCGTGCTGCTTCTTCGAAAGAGCTGGGACTGACGGAGCAGCAGTCGGTGCCATTCCGTCGGAAACGTCAGGAGCAACCTGCTTCCGCCTCATACGCAATGATTGCGCCGCTGTTGGTCTCCAGTCTGTCGCTTCGCCAACACACTTTGATGCAGCAACGTGACGGGCTGTTGGACGCAATTCGAGCGTATTTTGCTACAGCCAAAGTGATGCAAGTGGGGGACGTCTTCGCGGTGGAACTTCGAGAGACGACCCAGTCGCACATCTTGAAGGAAAACAAGGAATATATGGAGAAATACCAACCGTACAAGCGTGTGGAAGTGCCTGCTGCGTGTATGGTTTCGAGAGAAGGGCAAGTTGCTGAACCAGTGACAGAATTGATGCCGCCGACTTTGGATCTCGACACGTCGCTGATGTTTTTTCGAGTGGAGAAACTGGATAGTGCGAATAAAGACGCCTTGGCCTTGACGGTCTCAGACGCTACAGAACTGATGCAAGGCTCGTCTACCTCAGCGCCTTCACCTGATGAAACGACTATCAAGCAGTTCATGACACAAAGCAACTGGCCAGGAGCTGTTCCGTCACTTGACTCAGCGCTGCCATCGACTACCCAGCAAAAGTTGTACGAGATGTTATACCCGGCACAGCTGTGCGAGATCCCAGTATCTGTTCTTCTAAGTGGAGCTCGTGGTGTGGGTAAGAGGACTCTCGTTCATCAAGTGGCGAAGCAGCTTGGCGTGATCACTGTGGAGGTGCCGTTCACTGAGCTCACAGGGCAGTCGGAGCTTCATTTGCTGGAAAACGTCCGAGATCAAGTGTCGAAGGCGCAAGCGCTGTCACCGTGTCTGCTTTATATCAGCCACCTCTTCCCTGTTGAAAAGGACAACGAGGAAGCGGAGTTGCGTATTGGCGCAGTTCTCTCTGAGTGCATTCGTTCTCTGAGTCAAAATCAGCACAATATCCCGTTGATCGCGTGCGTAGAAGATGTGAACGAAGTTCCCAAGTTCATCCGGCAGTGTTTTCTCTACGAAATGCACCTCGAGGCACCTGACCAGCCCAAGCGACTCGAGTTCTTGCACCACATGGCGGCATCCATTGAACTGAGTGACGACGTGGACATGGCGGGAGTCGCTCAGTTGACTGCGGGTCGGACGTACGGAGAGCTGTCAGCGATGCTGGCAGATGCCGGCAGCCTTGCCATTGAGAGAATTCTCGGCGACGAGACTGATACCAGTGAAGGATCACTGGAGGATTTGGTGTTTACCGAGTCTGACGATCTTCCCCACGTGTGCTCTGTTTCAGCGAAAGATATGGAGACTGCAGCCCAGAACCAGCAAGCTCAGGCGTCGTCAGCTAACATCGGCAACGCATCAATTCCAAACGTGAAATGGACTGACGTAGGTGGCCTAGAAGACGTGAAGGACGAGATTCTGGACGTGGTGCAGCTTCCGATCAAGCACCCCGAGCTGTTTGCCAGTGGGGTTCGTCAGCGTTCCGGTATTTTGCTGTACGGGCCTCCAGGAACAGGCAAGACACTCCTAGCGAAGGCCATTGCAACGGAGTGTAACCTCAACTTCTTAAGTGTCAAGGGACCTGAACTGTTGAACATGTACATCGGTGAAAGCGAGAAGAACGTGCGCCAGGTCTTCGCCAAAGCTCGCAGTTGTCGGCCTTGTATTCTCTTCTTCGATGAACTGGACTCGCTCGCACCGATGCGTGGGCGTGGATCAGACTCTGGCGGTGTCATGGACCGTGTGGTATCACAGCTCCTGACGGAGATTGACGGTCTTAGCGGAGGTGGAAACGATCAAGTATTTGTCATTGGAGCCACGAACCGCCCAGACCTGCTGGAGACTGGACTGTTGCGTCCTGGTCGATTTGACCGATTGCTGTACCTCGGCATTTGCAACGAAAAATCAGCGCAGCTGAAGGTGTTGAAGGCGCAGACGAGGAAGTTCACGCTGGCTGATGGTGCCGACTTGGACGCAGTGGTGGAGCGTTGCCCGACCAACTTTACCGGCGCTGACTTCTACGCTCTGAGCTCCAGTGCGCTAGCGGCTGCACTCAAGGACCGGGTTGAGGCATTAGACCGGCAACTTGGTACGTATCGCGTGTTTGAAGACGTTGACTGAATTGTTCTGATATGATATTTGTGGTGCTGCTTGCAGAGGAGATTAACGCGGAGGACTGCTACAGTTCGAGCCCGATGACGATTCGTCTGCTTCTCAACAAATTGTCGCCTGAAGAGTTGCGTGTGCCCGTGAGTCAAGAACATTTCATGACGGCACTTTCGCAGGTTGTTCCTTCCGTTTCGCCTGCAGAAATTCAGCATTACGAGAACCTGAAGAAGCAGTACAGCTCCAGACAAACATGATCGCACCACAGAGAGGGCGTGAAACCTTCCAGGTGTAACAGAGCAACTGTCCAGGCAAGTCGTTTTCGAGGAAAATGCGTTTAGCGATCTCTGCCGTGTGCGTGCTAGAACTTGCTTTAATTTTGGATCGTATGTTGTTTGTTGTTTATCAGGTGTTGTGCTATGTCAGTGGTTCGAACAGTGTGAGTGTTGTCATATGGTTAACCCACTTGCTGTCCTCTTCCTCCACAGAGGCTGACCAGCTCTGGAACGTAAAGGGAGAGATTGCATCCGTTTTCGTCGTGTGTTGAAACTGGGGAGAGACCTCACAAGCGAATTAGCTCGGCACCTGCGACGTCGTTCAGTTCTGCTCTCAATGGCTCGCTTCACTGCTATCTTCGCTGCTACCCTGTTGGCAATCTCTTCAGCTTCTGCTACGTCTTCAGATGACCAAGCGTGGCGCAACCAGTTCATGAGCCGGATCAACATCTTGCCCAAGGCTACTGGAGACTGCTCCGTGTGCTTCTACGAGCAGCAGAACTTCCGAGGAGCCAAGTTCTGTGTCGGCAAGCGCGGGAAAACCTGCACGAAGGCTAATCCGATCACGGCCCCAGGCACAATTGGGAGCGTCAAATTCGGCAGCGGCTGCGATCTGGTAGCGAACGTGCGAGTGGCAGACGCGCCTTTCGCTCAGCATGTTGATGTCCTCTCAAAGGATGTGGCAACTACGGGCTACAACTTCAGTGGAGACCACTCTGTTACAGAAGTCTACGTGGAGGAAGCTGGCCGCGCTTGTTTCCTGGGCATCCCCAAATCTGGGGATGGCTACGGTATCTGCTTGACGGACGATACCCCTTCAATGGATGGGGATTACTCGGGCTCGATCACCGAGCTCATGCTGTTCAAGTCGGACGCTAAGGACTTCGATGTGATCATCTACGAGGAACAGGACTACAACGATCCCAAGTTGTCCCCCATCGCTGTTGACGTTTCAAAAGGAACTGGCGCATTGTCCTACCGCTTCACTGAATACAGCAAAGACCTGGAGACGAACGACACCGTCGACAACACCACGGGGATGAAGGAGACTTTACAGTACAAAGTGGGGTCTGTCCAGTTCGTAACTCCGGAAATTGACGCCACAAAAGGAGACCCCACTCCAGCAACCCCCACCAAAGGAGACCCCATTCAAGCAGACTCCACTCCTGGATCAGTCGCGCCTGCTGCGTACTCAGCTTAGATTTGTCAATGCGTTTAAAAGATCTTGATGTTTTGCCTTGGTCATGTCGACTTGATTTCCAGCTTGAGTTAAATATTTGACGACTTGAGTCTACTCGATGCCATACTTACGCTGCACATTATCGTCCGGGTGCTCCGTCACGATCTCCGATCGCTGCTTGCTCCAAACCAGTCGTGGTGGGATTCCCGTGCTGTCAAAAAGATGCGCGTTAGGCACTCGACTCGCCAGTCGACGGAAATTGCGTGTGATCAACGACGAAGCCGTGTCGATAACGGATCGAGGAACGTCTCGCCCGTAGCCCCTACTGCGCTTGTCCACTCGCTTGTAAGCTTCCGGTAATGGGATGTCCAGACAAATGACGTGGACGTCGAAACCTGCCGCCTTCACCTGGTCGATCGTGCGTGCGTAGCTGGTGAAGCTCTTCCCGCTGCCGTGGAGAATCACATTTTTGCGCGACATGATTGCGCTGTGGAGGTTCTTCTTGAGAATGAAGCGCGCCTCGTCCCGACAAAGCTGGTAGCGCGTCTGTGGGCCTGGTAAGAGCTTGGCATGAGGCTTCGACATGACCCCTGCAGCTTCCGGATCCGTAACACTGCGGCTTCCTGGCTCATTACCGAGCCCCACGTTAAGCACGGCGTGGTAGAATTCCGGAAGTAGAGCGATGACATCGTCAACATCGAAATTCACAAAATCTTGCAGTGTGAGCTGCCCCATGAGATCGAGATGGCTCAACATTGTGGACTTTCCGGACCCAGGAATACCTAGCAAGAGCACGAACTTGGGGATGGTCAAGTCTTGGGGGGCGGATGAGTACAGCTGCTGGGCGATGCGAGCATGCAACCGCAGTCGCTTCGGCGAGAAGTAGCCCTGGTCATTCGTGTGCAGTTTAAACGTGGACGTAGGCGGAAGAGGTGTCATGACGTCGGCGTCCAGTGGATCTGGCTCGGAGTTCATTACACTCGGGTCTGCGTTCTTGTTCAGCTGTCGAAGCACCGACGCCGTGCCATCACTCACGTGGGCACTTCCCCCTTCAACCTCACTCTGTGTCTTTGTCGGGTCAGCCGTAGTCGCCTCGTTATCTGTCGGTACTACCAGCAGATTCTCCACTTCCGACGCGACTTTGCGCCGGAAAGAATAGGTGCTTTCTGGGTCCAGTGTCGAATGCGATGTGTCCAGGAACACTGGGCCGCAGGTCTGCGTCTCAAGGATCTGGAAACCTTCTTCTGTGAGTGCTCCCATGAACTTGATCACCTTCTCCGGCTCGTCGGCCAACGTCAAGAACTGCGTCGCAGAGGCTGCACTGCTGTGGGAGTACGGGACGCCATCATCGTCGAAGTCTTCCACGTCGTCCATAGCCGCCAGGGGGTCGTCACTCTCTGCGTCCTGTTCATCATGAGGGACAATGAGCTCCGCGTCAAACGCGTCAAGTATCCGCAGCAATTGCCTCTGCCGACGAGGGTCTCGTCGGATTTGCAGCAGCAATTGCGACCGCAGCAGGAGCTGCTCGTTGGTTACGCAGAAGTTGACGGTCGTGAGGTGGAAGAAGGTGACGGCCACCAGAGCTCGAAGTCGTTTCTTGAGCGCCGGCAGCTCCCGGTCCCGTAGGAAGCACGAGATGGTGACGCGCGAGAGCTCCGGCACGACGGTGGAGCGCACGCAGAGGCCTGTGATGTTCTGGTCCGCGTAGCCGAAAACGTCTGCGATCTGCGCCAAAGTGCCTGGCAGTAGCAGTGCAAGTGGCATAGTTTATTCAGTTAGCGCTTTTAATTTAAGGGTTAAAGGAGACAGGAGTGCGTTGAAGAGCTGTTGGAGACCTGGACGGTTGACAACCAGCGCTGAAATGATGCGCTCTTCGAGGACGTCGCCTTTAGCCTTGGACGGATCCTTCGAGCTTGTAGGGGGCACTTTGGACGAAGAAGTCGAGAGGAAACGTAGCGAAACATCGAGGTGAGCGAAGGCGGAAGTGAAGGGCGCGAGGCGTCGCCACGCCTGCTGCAGCAGCATCTTGATAGCAGGGCAGTTGATGCCTCAACGTTGATGTGGTGTGGCGCACATCAGTATGAAGAATAAATACCTCGAAGTGTACCGGTATGACGGCGGCTTCAATACGCAGGAGCTCGAGCAATTTTTCTTTTTCGTCGTCACTCTTGGGCATAGCGGTTCGGTGGCGCCAGCATCATAGTTAGCGAGTCGGCGGGAAATGTCTGAGATAACTGCAACAAGAGCTGCACCCTATTTTTTTGTGAACTTATTACAGAAGAAGGTTTTTGCTAATACATGTAGCTACCGGTAAAGTAAAGAGATGTTCTTGGTTTTAAGAAAACCAATTTATTTGACGGTGCAAATACAAGCAAATTGTGAGATTATTGCTGTGGAGTAACGCCCCTTGTGTATATTTTAACAGCTGCATGAACCTTGAATAGCCAGCAATAGCAACTACGTACTACCTGGTACCTCAAGAGCAGCCTTGAGCTAACCAGTGACACCAGCGTTGTAGAGCTGCTTCTATAAACTGTAATTTGACCCCTACTACAACTATTAAAACTGGAATTCTAAATTCCTCCAGAGTTCAGATACAAAAGCCAGCGAATAATTTCAGCGACTCGGTATTTTCGATCGTAAGTGTATACAACGAGCGAGCGACTTAGTGCAACGCCCCGCAGCCAGCGACATAGTGCAATGGTGGTGATGTCGCGAGCGCGCGCGACATGCGCCAACACATTGGCGCCATTTCCAGCTTTCTGGTCCACTTGCGCCCATTTAGGGGAAAAAAATAGGCACATGAAAATCTTTGGCATGCAGACAGATCGGGAGGTGCATGGGTCTGATGAGTTAGCCGTCGTCGAAGCTGCAACAGAATGCCAATGCCAATGAGTAAATTCATTTTATATGTGATCGAGTTTTGATGTCTCATTTTGACAGTTTTTCAGGTTCTCTTCACATGGATACCAAATACTTAAGTATTCTTTAATAGGAAGCGATGAAGTGATGGAAGTGGTCATTGACATGGGTTGGCGGCATGAAACATGTAGCAAAGCCTTCCTTTGGCGGTTGGATAAGCTTTGGTACACGTAGCTAGTCAGATACTGCTGCTGTCAAATTGGGTCTTTTCGGATCTAACCGGGTCTCCCAAAAAGGGTCACTCCGTCGTACTTAATGCGCGCTTCCTTCTGGCTTTTTGGCCTTCGCGAAGAGTGTGGAAGTGACGGGGGGAAGCGAAGGAGGAAGGAAGAGAGAAGCGGAGGCTACCGGTACAACCAGGCCAGGCCAGCCATGAATCCCGACCTCATGACGGTGCTGAGCATGCGCCAGAAGGAGATGTCCTACCACCAGCTCGCGCTCGACGGCCGCCTCGCGCCTGCGACCTCGAGCGTTTTTGGCGCCAATTCGCCACTGCAGACGCCGCTCAAGGCTTCGCTGCCGCACTCCCCGGACTCGGTGCGTCAGCTCCCGCTCTCGCTCAGCCTGCAGACCGCGGGCTTCGAGCAGTTCGGCTTCACGTGGCGCTGGATCGTCGAAGTGGCGGCCCATTTCGCGCTGCAGCGACAGACCGCGCACTTCGCTAATCAATACGCGCAGGTTCTGCTGCGTCGCCGTGCTGCGGCCTCGCAGGACAACTACGCGGCGGGATACGGAGAGGACGTGCGCCACATGCAGCGCCAGTTGCGTGTCCTCGGTCTCGCGTGCGTCTTTGTGGCTGCCAAGATCGAGGAAGTGCACCCTCCCAAGACCGCTGAGCTCGTGGCTTTCTTGGCCGAACGCGGGAACACTCAGCTAGCAGCTGAGGATCTCGCACGTCTTGAAGCGGATTATGTTGTGGTAGGTACTGTAGCAGGAGGACTTGGAAACCACCTGACAGGGGACAGATGGCTGACGGATATGTTTGATTCTTATGTTGATGATTGCCAGGAGCTCCAATGGAACTTACACCCCACGACGCCTTACGCGTGGCTGCTGTTCATGGTGGCGGGAGGCTCGGCCGACCAACGCCCGCTGGACACCATGGGCGACTTCGTCAACCCGGCGCGCAACCTGTCGGGCACCAAAGAGCTGTTTGTGAACGCCATTCGTCTGGTGGACATCGCGCTGCTCGACTACCAGGCCATCGAGTACTGGCCCAGCGTGCTGGCTGGAGCGGCGCTGCTGCTTGTGGACCAAGCGCTGGACTTCATGTTCGTGGCGCAGTTCCTGCAGCTGGACCCCAATGTGCTCTGGGAGTGCAAGTCGTGGCTCTATGCCATGGCTTACGGGGTGTGCGACCTCGAGGCTGCGAGCACACAGGCCAAGGACCGCTGGAACAAGGTGCCGGCGGAGGAGCTACTGTTCATCCAGTCACAGGTCGTGGTGCCTAGCCACTTGGCTTGCGGCCTTTTGCGACCGGACAATATGGTGGATCTATATTCCACCGGCATGAACACTCCACTGGGAAAGGGCTACGTCTTGGAGACGTGCCCGTCGCCGTGCTCTCCCAGCGACAACTATGCTGTGGTGGCTCCACCCCCAACGTGTATGTGCAAGGGAAGCTACCACACCTGTGGTGGCGAGGAGACGCCGGGCCCGCACGTTTACCACTTCAAGTACGGCTGGCAGGGCATTGAAACCGGACTCATGGGGGAGTCGAACTTTGGGAACCAACAAGAACAGCACATGCAGTACCCATAAGCGGCACTGGCTGAAACAACGATAACGAGTGGCGGAGGAGGAGGAGGAGGAGGAGGAGAAGGAGAAAGGAGGGTGGAAGCCCTGTGAAGTGGAAAAGGCAAGACCAAGGTTTCGTGATCTTGATTGAAACAAGGGGGCGAGTAAGCTGGTGAACTGTGTGGCTCATTCGCTAACTCGCCGCCATATTTTTTTTTTCCTGAGGAAAGAGGGTGGGAGATAACACAAAAATCAAAACAGACTCGGAAGGGCCTCGCACGAGGAACCAACCGGCTAAAACCTCGGCCAAGACTACAAACAACTGAAAACATGAGCGAACAACGACGACTGACTGGAACGGTAGGAGAATCACGTGGACAACTTTCTGCGTCATATTTTCTCGTTTCGATTGGATATGTACGTTCGTTGACAAAGCGCGTCACCCATCAGCACTACAATTTACACTGCACAACGAAGACGACACTGATAGCGTCAAGGTCCAGGCCTGAACGGCGTTCTCTTCGACTATATGATGATCGTTTCACACCATGACTATCGTGTTTCAAGTGCTCAACTTCCAGGTGAGAGAATTGCACAACGATAAGTCGTTTTTGTAAACAAATTGCATCTACACTTCGAGTTCATTTACTAACGACTATTTGTCATTTGCTGCCTGCTTGTTACTGTGCAGTGGTGAGGAATCCTTCCTAACCCAGTCAGCTAAGCTTGGAATGAATCAAAACAACAGTTGTGACATGGTATACCTCGGATTTTTTTGCTTAGCCCATCATTCATTGCCCTGCCAGTTCTCGCTCTCGCTTAAGCGTTAATAGCGGATAGTTGAAACGCTACAGGGATTTGCAGCTTTGAGTGTTTTTTCGCCCAAAAGCCCGTTCGCTTCTTCGATGAAGCTGGAATCAGCACACCAGTCCATGCAGCAACATTCAGCTTCATCTGCGCACGACGTGCACGTTCGGCCTCCTCTTCAGCAGCGCGACGCTCGCGCTCCTCTCGGAGCTGTACTGCTTCGGCCATCTCCAGTTTCTGCAACTTGCGCCGACTCCGGATCTCAGCTTCACGCAAGGCGTCATCCGTAGCCGCCACAGCAGTGCGACGCCTTTTCTCCGTGCGGGCCATTTCCTCTTCGCGTCGCGCGCGTTTCCGCCGCTTTTCTTCGGCCTTGCGCTCTTGCTTGTTCATGCGCTCCATATTCGGTCTGCCAATGTTAAGCTGCAACTTTACCCGTGTAGCTGTAGCATCGGAAGCATTAGTGTCGTCACGTGCGCCATTTGCACCACCGACAACGATCGTCCCAACGACAGAAGTTGCCGTGGCAACAGGAACTGCATTTTTGCTGGGTGTTGCAGCACTTGCAGCACTACCACCAACCCCAGTTCCAGCACTAGCAGCTTCATCTCGGTGTTTGCTGCTTTTGTGGTGGTGCTTGTGATGATGCTTGTGTCCAGCCTCCCCACTGACAGTGGAATGGTGGTGCTTGTGGGCTTTTCTTTCGCGCTCATCGCCGATCTCAGATGGATCACTCCTCTTCCGCTTAGAATCGTTCATGCGCTCCTTTCGCACTAGCTCGCGACGGCGAGTCTTCTCAGTAACTTCCAGCGTCACATCCCCCCATAGGTCATCCACTACAGCCAGCATGTGCACTGCTGCCGAGTACACGTTCCACCCATCACGGTCCTTGTCAGTGCGGTTATAAATCATTGCATTCTCGAAGGTCAGTCGGACATCTCGAATGAACTCGCCGTGCACCTTGTACTCAAACTCGGTGAGATTATCTGCAATGGTTGACAAGTCCATGGGGGTCTTGATAATGTCGAAGTAGTCCGGTGACAGTCCTGGGAACAGCATGCGGACAGGCTTTCGGAACGGCCAGCAGTTTTTGTCGTGCTTCTGGCTGTTCAGCACCCGTAGCAGTTTTTGACACTCTTTAGCCTTGAGTTCAACTGGTACGGTACTCACAAACTCTGCGCGCTCACGCCTCAACTGTTCACGTTTTGCACGGCCTTGCTCTCCGGAGACTTCTGGCACCGGAATGATTTGTAGTTCGGCGCACAACGAATCGAAGTACCACAAAAGGTGGCCAGACATATCGCGCACCTGAACTGAGGCGGGATCATCAGCACAATTAAACTTGACTGCGTTCTGGAAGATGAGCCGGCCCTTACGCAGAAACTCTGCTTGTGTCAGCGTATGTGAATGAAGCTGTTCACGCAGCGTGCGAAGGTCCATAGGCTCCGAAATGAGGCTGGAATATTCAGCAGTGAGGTGCGGGAACACTTCCAGTAACGGATGGTTGAAGTGGAGCTTCGTCACTTGCTCGATCTTAGCGAGACGATTCAGAACGCGGTCACATGCGGTTTCCCAAGAATTGAGATCCGACTTCTTGTGCTTCTTGCTCTTCTTACCGGATGTCGAGTTGGAACCGAGGTGAGGCTCCATTTGACCCCGTTTCGAAGCAACTGCTGCTGGTGCGGATGGAGTGACTGCAGGCGCAGCTTTAACTGGGACAGGAACAGGTGGAGGTAAATGCACTGTTGCGGTTGTAGCGGAGGCAAATGGCTTAGCGGTTGAGCTTCCCTGCGTGGTCAATCCAGTATCCTGCAAAAGCAAAACCAAGTGAATGTTAGCAAGAAAATAATATACGCAAACAGGGCGGACGTGGTTCGTGGCTCACCTGCACTGTGGTAGGGAGTTTACTTCGCTCCCTCTTCTCCTTCTTTTCGCGCTTTTTCTCCTTGTCTTTCTTCTTCTTCTCTTTTTTCTCTTTCTTTTCCTTCCTCCGTTTCTCTTTCATTTCCTTGCGGAGCTGCTTCGCCTCCTCAGGGGTGAGCCCCGCAGCACTGGAAATGTCAAGAGTCTGGTCTTTACTCACACTCGAAGTAGCAGCTGCAGCAGCAGGAGCAGACTCCGACTTCAGTTGAGCGGCAGGCTTCGACGAAAGGGTTGGTTTTGCTTCGAGTACCTTTCTGCTACTGCTGCTGCTGCTGCTGTTGCTGGCTGGCTCCTTTTCCCTTTTCAAATCATGAGCAGGAGTGCTATTACTGCTCGACCCCGCTGCTGAAGCCGATGATGCCCTCTTGGTTGGGGAGGGGGCAGGAGATTTCTTGACGGGCTTGTGGAGAGAAGACGATCCTGCTCCGGTGACTGGAGCACGGGCTTTGGCATCCAGTGGCCTCGTCAGCGCTGCCAACTTCAATTGCGAAGCTGTCGTGGACGAGGGGGCGGATGTGGCCTGAGTCGAATGGGTCGGCGTTTGAGTCGGACCATTCATCATACCGTCAAGTGGGCCCAGTTTTTCATTGCACAGCTCCACGAAATAATTGCGCAGGTTCGAGGCCATCGCTCGGATGTCGGCACCTTCCACTGGATCGCTGTTATACTTGTGACAGTTGGAAAATATTAAATGCACGTCAGCGCTGAACTCGTCGACGCTGCCATAGCGATCGCTCTTCAACTTGCGCTCGATTTTAGCGAAATCCATCGGCTCCGAGACGATCGTCAGATAATCGGGGTATTTGGTCGTATCCACCGCCGTCAAAAAGGGCCCTGCCGTCTTGATTTCAATCCCACGGAACCCCTTCATTTTGTGTCCTCGTAGTTGTTTCATAATACCCAAGCAAATGTCTTTCTCAGGTAATCCCCCACCGGACTCACGGGGCTTAGATGACTTCGAAGATTTCGACGACTTTGACGACGACTTTTTCTTGGTTCTTTCATGCTCGCTCCCTGACACACTGGCCGCAGGTACAGATGGAGCTGCAGACGAGGAGGCATGCGAACCAGTGGAAATAGGCTTGGTCTTCGATGAAGAAGACGAACTGGGCCGCTGTTTTTCTGTTGAAACACCACTACTGCTCGCCGAGGTACCGAAGGCAGCACTTCGTGAGTGTAAAACACGTAACAGCATCTCCGCAGACTCGCAGTAAGTTTGACCCTGAGGGTCAGGTTTCCAGTAGCGAATGCAATTGTCGAACACCAGCTTCATACCGGCGACGAATTCTGACGTGTGCTTGTACTCACCCAGGTGCAACTTTGACGACACAGTACCGATATCCATGGGCTCCGTCACGGTTTTATAATAATTGTACGGGATTTGGTCAGGGGAGTCATAGTACGACTCAATCGGGTACTTGAACCATTGCGCTGTCTCTTGACCATTCGTGCGGTGAGCAAGTATTTCCTGGATAATTTGGTGGCATTTCCATCGCTCCGGGACACCCGGCCAGGAGCCTCCAATCTTAGCAAACTGACCCTCGAATAGCTTCATGAGGGTGACCGCATGGTTCCGCATCACCTTGCTTAGGATCACATCACTGTTATACACCAAGCAGTTCGAGAAAATGAGACGCATGTCGTATGCGAAAGCATCAATGGTAGGGTAACTTCCGCTGCGCAGCTTCTTTTGGACGCCGTAGAGATGCATCCGATTCGGGACTTTAATACGATAGTCCGGGAAATGAGTCAAGTCCACTGGCTGAAGGAATGGCGCTGCAGGGCTGATGTTTCCCTCCTTATACTTGATCAGCTTCATCAATAACAAGAGGCAAGCCGTCATTTCTGCGTCTGTCATCTTCACTCCAGAGGTCTGCTCTCGCTTCACCAGTGAACTACTGCTCTGCGAAACAGAAGCCGGTGGCGTGGCGCCACTCCTAGGTACCACGGGCACTGCCTCCTTTGTCACCACACTGGAAGGCACTGCAGCTGAACTCTCGTGCTCGCTGCGGTGGGATTTCTTCTTGCTCTCGCCAGTGCTGGAGCTCGAGTGCCTGTGTTCCCTGTCTTTTTCCCTGTCTTTGCTCTTCTTCTTGGACTTCTTGGACTTCTTGTCCTTTTTACTATGCTTGTGCCTGTGTTTACTGCTGCTTTCCTCCCCGTCTTCTCTATGGCGGTGATGGCTACTAGAGCTCCGGTGGTGGTGGTGAGAAGACGACGAGGAAGAGCCTCCTTCCCCGTCGCGCCTGGCAGCTTCGCCATCTTCAGACCTCCGTTTCTCCTCCTTGGCTTCTCTATGAGCCGCTTTAGCTGCTGCCACAGCTGCGTCATCCGCCTTGAAGACATTGTCAATAGCCTTCGCGTAGGCCGTCTCAAAGACCCTCAGCAGGTGCTGCGCCGCCGCATACACCGAGCCTTTGACGTCCTGGTCGTCCTTATTGTACACCAACGCGTTCTGGAAGACAAGACGCACGTCCCGCGCGAACTTCTCGTGGGACTTGAAGCGGCAGCGCGAGGGCTTCACCCCCAGGTTCTTCTTGATGGTGCCCAGGTCCATGGGTCTCTTGATGACCTTTTCGTAGCCAGGGATGTCCACAGGCGTCATGAACACCCAGGACCAGCTCTCCTGCACGCGCGGGTTCGTCAGGAGCTCCAGCAGCCGCACGCATTCGGCGTGCGCTGTCTCGGAGATCATCACTCTTGCTTTCTGCACTCCCCAGCAAAAACTCCATAATAAACTCGGAGTTAAGTGCGAGTTGAGAGCGATCGGTGACATTAGCGCATTATCCCACCATTTGCACAAATCTCACCACCGTCCATTTTGTGTGCTGGTACCAAAAGAAACTTTGTAAGTTATCAAGGCGAGGAATGGCGTCGGCTGGGGGCGAGCGCTTGTCGAGCAGCGACTTCAAGAAGAAGCGCGAGATCGAGGAGGCGCGTAAGAACGGCACGTTGCCGCCCGAGCAGGATGCGGACGGAAACCTTATCAACCCGCACAACCCCGAGTACATCAGCAAGCGGCCGTGGTACCTGGGCGACTCTGGGCCGTCGCTCAAGCATCAGACACTGCAGCACCAGGCGCATCTGCTGTCCATCCACGAGGCTGATGAACTCTATATCGAGGGGAAGAAGCAGCACGCGGCGTCTAGTGCCGGGAGGCAGCGCAAGTGGCGCAAGGGAGCGTGCAAGAACTGCGGATCAATGACCCATAAGACCAACGAATGCGTCGAGCGACCGCGCAAAGTGGGGGCCTGGAAGACCAACAAGGACTTAAAGAGTGATGAAGTGGTGGTGGATGTGCGCTCTGAGAAGTTCGGCAAGCTCGCATTCGATGCCAAGCGAGACCAGTGGCTAGGTTACGATCCCAAGGAGCACTCCAAGACTATCGAGCGGTACGAGAAGGTGGACGCTGCTCGGAAGAAGCTGCGTGCTGATGAAATTAATAAAAAACTTGAGGAATCTGCAGGCAAGAAGAAGGAGAAGAAGACGCGGGAGAAGGACGAGGGCGGAAAAGACTCGGGCTCCGACTCGGACTCGGACTACGAGTCCGATATGGAGTCGGAAGACGAGGAGTTCCGTGATCATGACGAAGGGCCCATGTTTACTGAGCGAGTGGCACGTCAAGGAGGTGTGGGTGGCGCTCAAATGAAGACGACAGTGAGGAATCTTCGTATTCGAGAAGACACAGCCAAGTACTTGCGCAACTTGAACCCGAATTCAGCCTACTACGACCCGAAGACGCGGTCTATGCGTGATAATCCGAACCCAGAGCTCAATCCGGAGGATACAACATTCGTTGGTGACAACATGGCGCGTTTCTCGGGTGATGCGCAGAAGTTAGCGTCTGCACAGCTCTTTGCGTGGGAAGCTTACTCCAAGGGAACGGATATTCACCCGCTTGCGAATCCCTCGCAGGCTGAATTTTTGAAGAAGCAATATGAAGAGAGAAAGGCTGCCCTGGAGAAGGAGAAGAGCCGCAAGATTCTAGACAAATATGGAGGCCAAGAGTATCTCGAAGCCCCACCGAAGGAGCTTCTGCTGGCACAGAGCGAGCACTACGTTGAGTACTCACGTGACGGCCGTGTCGTTAAGGGCCGTGAGCGGGCACCTGTGCGTTCCAAGTACGTTGAGGACGCTTTCGAGAACAATCACACTTGCATCTGGGGCTCGTGGTTCGATCGCAGTGAAATGGCGTGGGGGTATGCCTGCTGTCACTCGAAAGTCCGCAAGTCGTACTGCACAGGTGAAGACGGGAAGAAGGCCGTCGAAGAGTCCAAGTCGGCTAACGCAGAGCGAGCGATGCTTAAGGTTCCTGAGAAGATTGAGCCCGGGCAGACAGACAACTCTGCTTCCGCTCAGGCAGGTGGCGTCATCAGTAAGCGCAGCGAAATGTATGGTGAAAACATTGCTCCAGAACTGGATGAAAAGAAGCTCAAGAAGGCTATCAAGAAGGCAGCCAAAGAAAAGAAGAAGCAGGCGGAGCAAGACGACAAGAAGCGCAAGTACAACTCTATGGGCAACTATGAGGTGAAGGCTGAAGAGATGGAGGCCTACAAACTACTCAAGTCTCGCGGTGAAGACCCCATGGCGAAAGTACTAGGCAGCGACGTGCTACTTGAACAAGACGAAGGCAAAGGGAAACGGGCAAGGCGCTAACACTTTTGCATTACACGCAACTACTTCGGCATGATGGCCCAAGTCGCGCGGGGTGCGCTTACCCATCAAATTAGTAGCAAGCCTTGGAACAAGGCACGGCCGTCTAAGGGAAGAGCTGGTCCAGGATCTGGATGGTCTCCTCCGGGTTCTTGACCGAGTGGCCGATGGTGCGCTCGCTCGTGTAAATTTCGTAATCGTTGCCACCCTGAAAAACGCCAGTAGGATTAGTCGGGGGTACTAGACAATAGCGATCGCGATCAAAAATCAATCAACTGAGAGCTTACTCACCTGATGCGTCTTGTCACCGAAAAAGTGGATCTCGTCGTAGTCCTTGGCGTCCAGGTAGCGCAGGCAAAAGGTCTTGTCCCAGCCCTGTAAATATATATGCCCCAGTAAGCCCTCAAAAGTCCAACGTTACGGCAAGCTGCAGTACCATGGGAGTCTTACCGTCGGGAACACATCGAACGAGATCTACACAACGTTATTAACACAACGCAAGTAGTTAATCCACTAAACACAATAATAAACCAAAAAAGAAGGTCTGTGTTACCTGTCCACCAATGGAGTAGGTCAGATTGTACTCAGCGAACTCGGCACGGAGCTTCTCCACGAAAGTCTCACGGATCTTGTGAATGTGGTCGTACTTCTCGAACTCGTCGCGCTCCTCCTGCGAGCAATTGCGGCCGATGGGCGACACGTTGATCATGCCCATGCGGAACTCCACAAAGGTGCCGCGCTTCACGGGGATGTCCAGGTCCGCGATGTAGCGCAGGCAGAAGTTAACCAGCTTGTTAATCTGCGGGTTCGTGTACTGACTCTTGAGGTTCTGTGCAAATAACAAGCAAGAATTTGCATCCAAAATACCGTCCAGTCGAGCAAAAAGCAGCTCTGTCCACTTACCGTCTCACCCACAAGCTTTCCATCGTGGTAGGCCACCAGACCGTTCTCCGAGAAGCTGTAGTCGAAGTTGTGGGTAACTGCGTGCAACGAAAACGTCCATAGATTCATTCCTCTAGTCCTCCCAAACAGTAACAGACGCAGTGCAGTAGCGCACCGTCCTCTCCGAGTTGCTCCTTCTGCTTTACCAGGTCGGATCCGCCCACGACGCCAATGGTGATGCTCTGGCGCAGCTTCTTGAGACGCTCCAGCATCTCAGGCGTTGCGGTCTTCCGCGCCGCCGTGAGCGTGCCGTCCACGTCGAAGAGGGCGATGGTGCGGGGGTTCTTGGGGGCCATCGGAGCTGCTCGGGATCCGGATAGTGCGCGAATGTCCACGTGTCTGTCTGCTTGCGTACCACCGCCGTGCATAGAAGATCGTTTTAGTGTGGTGCACATAGCCTATCGAAATGCATCATGCGATCGTAAAGCCAAATGTTAAAACGGATTGTTTAAACGGTTTAAACAGCAACTATTGATAGAATTATCTAATTCTATCAATAGTTAATTTCGTTATCACCTTTGCTAGGGCATAAATCGCAGTCGTTTACTCCCTACATGCTTGTTTCAGCCTGGTAAGTCTTTCATATCCCTTCAAACTTTCAGCATCAATAAAAGCCTCTTATTTCCTATATCATTTATGCAGTGATACATTATTAGAAGAACCAGGTACTGCAAATTAAACTTCAAACTTCAAGCGACTATTGAAGTTTTCGCCCATTACTTGTGACCACGGGCATGCAGCCCTCGTATTCGCCTACACGCGTGACGATCGACCCCAGCAGCGGCCGCCCGCGCTTCGATGGCGATGGAGACGCAGTGCTGCGCGCACTGTCGTTCTCTCCTGGCGCCAGCAGGCGTCCGTTCAGCGCTCCACCGAAGATACAGGCATATTCGTCCTGTTCGGGACTGCGCCTCTTGCTCCAAGGCGTCGTGCATGCTGTCTTAGCGGGCATTGTCGTGTCTATTGTACTGTGCCCCGTTATGATCGGCTTCGCGACCATGATCTTCAGCCACCCAGAGTTCTCGAGCTCGCTCCCCATGCTCACCAAGCTCGTATTCGCCTCCAGTATGGTGCATCAAGTCGTGATCACGAGCCTCTCTCCACTGCCCTTTGCCATTGGACAGGTGCAGGACACCGGAATGATCTTCCTCGCCAGTATGGCCTCCTCCATTGTGACGGAGCTGGGGCCGTCTGTACCACTGGAGGAGCGGATAGCGACTGTTCTGGTGCATCTGAGCATCAGCACGATGTTGGTGGGCGTGGGGCTCATCCTCACTGGCAAGGCAAGACTGGCCTCGCTCGTGCAGTACCTCCCAACGCCAGTGATAGGTGGATACTTGGCCTACGTTGGTTTCTTTATGGTGAAGGGCGGTGTGTCACTCACAACTGGCGTGAGTCTTGCCTCCGTGCAAGGCTGGGCTGAGCTCGTGAAGTCGTCTCATACGTTAATGCTGCTAGCTCCGGGCTTGATCGGAGGGATCTTGCTGGCAGTTGTTACTTCACGCTTCCGGCACTTCGCTGTCTTCCCCACGTGCATTTTGGTGCTACCTGCCAGTTTTTTCTTAGTGGTTTGGATATCAGGCTACTCTCTGGATGATGCGCGTGCTGCAGGGTTTCTAGAGGACGATGGCGCCGGAGTTCCCGTGATGGATGTTTACGCGCTGTTTGAGTTTGGCCGCATTCACTGGAGTGTTATGCCTGCTCAAGTCCCCACAATGCTGAGCATGCTCGTCATGATCGCGTTTGCCTCGTCGTTGGATATCGCTTCTATTTGCATGGGAACCACCAGTAATATGAACTACAACACGCAGCTGAAGACTGTTGGCGTCTCCAACCTTGTCAGTGGCCTCCTAGGAGGCTACACAGGCTCGTACATCTTCAGCCAGACTTTGTTTACTTCGCGTTTTCGCCCTAGTGCAGCAGCTGAATCTCGATTCCCTGGGATCTCTCGGTTAGTTGGCGTCACTCTCGCTGTCTGCGAACTCGCCATCGTTGTGGCACCCATTTCTTTGATGGCTGTTGTACCTAAGTTCCTATTTGGAGCAGTGATGATATTTATTGGCATCGACTTACTCAAAACCTGGCTGGTGGGTGTCTTTCACAAGCTCCTCTTCGCCGAATATCTGACTGTGGTTGGTACATTTTGCTGTTTAAACGTCTTCGGGGTTCAATTGGGACTGGCAACAGGCATCGCATTGGCAGCAGCAAGTTTCCTCGTGGAGTATGCCAAGACGCAAGATGTTCGAATCGTGCACAAGACCAGCAACGTTATACGCAATGCTGACCAGCATGCGTTGCTGTATGGAGCGAATTTGGTCTCCGGTGACGATGAGTGTAGCGGCTCGCAAGCAATTGTTAGCATCGAGCTTCAAGGTCACATCTTCTTTGGTTCGGCCACCCGCATCCAAAACTGCGTCAAAAGTGCGGTTTACGTTCGTTCGACGTCAAGTGGAGACCGAGACGACGCTGCTCGAAGCGCTAGTATTCGGCAATTCCCAGAGGTGAACAGGCACGCAGAAACGTTGCCTCTGCTTGCTGATCGACAGGAGGCTCGAAACCCATATACTGCAGACGAAGGCCGGATCGAAATGCCAATTTCACTGGTGAATCTCCACGGACAGCCAAGTGCTGACTGCGACAAGAAGCCTACGCGATTCGTTGTGTTGGATTTTTCCAAAGTTAGTGGGATGGATGCAACCGCAGCACGTTCGTGTTTCTTGGCGCTCAAACTGTCATTCAGTCTCGGCAAAGTGTGTGCAGTCTATTGCGGCTTGAGTCCTAGTGTTGAGTTTCTTCTGCGAGCCAACGATGTCATTCCAGCAGATCCGACCCATGGAGAGGAGGAGCTCGTGCATGGCGAAGGAAGCCAAAAGGAATGCTACGTCACGTCTGACTTGGACCTAGCACTTGAATGGTGTGAGCAGCAGCTTATTCTCTCAGCAGCAAAGAGGCGGTCGAGTCGATCAGGACGGCACTTGGTTCACTCGCCGCTGAATTCACCTGCGCTGCCCCTCGCCCAAGTATTCGCTGCGTATCTGTCAGACACTCGGAAAGGCGATCCAGTAATACTTCAGCACTTGGAGGAGCTCGCTCAGCGGTTTAATTTGCGTGAGTGGGAGGCCCAGAAGAATCTGTTCCTCATCGGTGAGAACTCCAGTGTATGGTACGTTTTGCTACGAGGAACAGTAGAGCTGACGACAATTGCCACTGAGGCTACATTGCTGTCCGACTCGCCCAAGTTCGAGCACCCCGAACCTATTCAGTTGCAAGCAGCTCCGGATACCTCAAGCAAAGGCGAGGGCCAACTGAATAGCCGAAGAGAGCTCGTTGGGCGTGTACGACCTGGCTGTATCTTTGGTGACATGGATTTCATGTTGGAGCAGCCGAGAGTGGTGGAGGCGACATCCACTGCAGCGAACACACTCACGGCATCCTTTTCGCGGAAGGATATGAGCAAGTTACGTGACAGCCGACCCGAACTAGCTTTCCTTCTCCACGAAATCCTGTTGAGGGCCTCGTACATGACTTTGGCGGAAAAGCTTCATTCGCTTGCCATTTAATCCTTTCGGTTGCGACGACGGTGGAGGATCTCGAGAATCTACAGGAAGAGGTTGTTAGTCAGAAGATAACGCAACAGGAACAACGAATGACAGACATACTCCATCGGAACCGACTGTATCTTCCAGCTCATTTTCCCTCTCTGGCTGCATCAACGCAGACTTCAAAACACTTCGAACGTGATCCTCGACCTCCTCCGCTCGCGCCTCATCTCGCCTCCTCTGTAGATCGACGCTTTTGGAAACTAAACGTGAACCTAGCCGACTTGGTTGTGGCTGCGAGAGTCGTCGAAGCGATGGAGACTGAACTGAGCCCAAGGACGCCGATGCTGACGCAGGTCTCGAGCGTGAGGTCAGTTGTATCAAGGTTTGCAGTTTTGGCTTTTGAGCCATAGGCTGCGGAATTCCATACACTGTTAGTGGTTTTCGCCCGATCGGATGTTGAGGCCTTTGTAGTTCCTGTTGACATTGTTGAGACCCCCAGGCGGCATGAGTTTCTCTAAGCTGACGATATCGTGCTGTGAGCGCCGCTAGTAAAAGGTCCTTTTCCTCTTGTGCCAACTCAGCTCGCACGAGAGATACACGTTGCGACTCTGCTCGGTTGGCTGCGGTTTCCAGCTGATGCTCTTGCGCTTCGACCTGTGCTTTCAGCGCGGTCAGCCGAGCGTGGAGGCCATCCAAATCCGTTTCGGACCACACACCGACACAAATCCCGAGTTGATCGTAGGCAGCTTTCATCAGCCTCTTTAGACGAGTGAAATCGCTCTCGAGGCTACTCACATTCGGAGCGCTTTGCTGAGTGCGTTTCATCCGCTCCTGTTTATTCTTTGCCTCAGTAGCACACAAGCGCTCCAGTCGTTCAAGCATGTGACGTCTCTCATAGCTAACACGTAATTTCAATTGTTCGCCGAACTTTTTCTCGAAGTCGTATCGCAATCGGGTTTCAAGCTCCTTCTGCGTCTCCAGTGAGCTGAGAGCTTCAACCGGTGGAGCTGTTTCACTTACTTCTAGACGGAGAAACGATGTCACTATGCGTTCCAAACTCCTGCCAGTATCGCTGCAACCTCCCGAGATCTGATCATCCACCTTCTGCTGTTCCTGAATCTCGTTCCACTTGGTCACAGCATGCTCAAACTCACGCCATCGTACTTCCACAGTCATTACACGTTGTAAACGGCCTGTCAACGCTGCTAGCTGATCGCGTGTTGCGTCTTCCAGTCTCTGTGCATCTGCAAGTGCTCGATCTCGTCCCTGCGCTAACGCCTCTAAAGTGTTGAACTCGTTCCGCAAGCGCTTATTTTCTTCTGCGGCATCCGTAAGCTTGTTTTTGTTATCGATGAGCGCTGAACGGGCCTCACTGAGTAGCTTTGCAGCCTTTAGTTTTTCGTTTTCCGCGTGTGCGTGAGCAAGCTGCAGTTCGCGAAGTCGCTGTTTATCGCTATCTCGAGCGCTTTCAAGTTCACTCACACGGGACTTTAAGCTCGCTACCGTCTGTGTTGCTGCGCTAAGCGACTGTCGAAGTGCTGGCACAAGTGATAGATCATTTGTTGTCGACGGGATTGGTTCAAGTCCGCGAGTAATGCTGTTCTTCGCGCTCTTGTCTCCCCCCACTCGATGCATATTTTCCGTGTTGCTTTCCCTCCGCGAGAGACTTGAGCTCCGTCTTTTAGGCCGTGCAATGGATTTTACCAACGTGTTCCGCAACTGATCCAGTTCCGTGCGCGACGTTCGAAGAGCGTCAAGTAGCTGTGAGTTGAGGGTCTCAAGTGACTCATTGGACGACCGCATATCACTTAATAGCGCCTGCAAATGGCTCTCTCGCGCTCTATGTTCATCGATGAGCTGGCGCTCACGTTCAGCTAATGTTGCGGCTGCCTGTCGAGCCTCTTCAAGACGCAGACACTTTTCCAGGCGTGTTATCCTCTCCACCTCCTTAGACAACGCGGTACGCGCTCGACGAAGCGCTGTCTCCCCCTTTAGCTCTTGCTGCTGTACAGCTCGCTGTCCCTCGCGCTCCACTTTGGCCAGCGTTTGTGCGAGACTCTCGGCGACCTGCGCCGAATGCTTACTGATGTTGGTAGCGAGGCCATTAAGACCATTCGTGAGCACGTCCTGGAGTCGGTCATGGTGAGTGGCGACCTGCTTGCGCCATGCAAAGTCCCCACGCACAAGTTGAGAGCGGTCATCGAAGTCGCTCTGCAGCTCCTGGATGCTATCGTGCAAAGCTTCACTCTCTCGTTGCAGCATTAACTCGAGCTCCACTTTCCATGTTGCGAACACGAACGTTGGTGCAACAGATGAGGAAGACGGGTCTTCGGTGGGGGCTGTCGATGACCCCTCCAAGTCATCGGAGTCATCCCCACTTGCGCGTGATCGAGATGGAGCGTCATTCATGTTATGGCCAATCCCAAAGGGACTTCGTTAGAGAAAAAAATAGTGGCCTTCCACGTCAAATAAAAACTA
Source organism: Phytophthora multivora (assembly GCA_001314345.1). NCBI lineage: Eukaryota > Oomycota > Peronosporomycetes > Peronosporales > Peronosporaceae > Phytophthora > Phytophthora multivora. Next base: position 762 of record LGSM01000110.1, on the reverse strand, counting down.
CTAATGAACCTAAGTACGAATCGCGAATTAGGCGCACTACTCGATAGAGCCGCATCTTGTGCTTATTTTGAGCCCCTGTACGCCTCGAGATATTCAATAGCCGAGCCGTAGTGCTCAACTGAAAAAAAAAAAATCTCCCTATTCAAGGCCTCAAAAACCTGACATGTTAAAGTTGTGAATGCAATATTGCTCCGATTTTTGTTATTTGTATATTGCCGAACGACCGTGCTAAAAGCAATTAAATATACGTAGTTTAACGCTTTTTACGAGTGCTTTTCGCCTTCAACATTTTGACGTTCGATTAAATTTTGATTGGTCAGCTTCAAACGCGATTATCTCGATAACTCTAAAGTAACATTTTTGTTCGCCCTGATTGTGTGTTTTCACCTATAGAAACCTGGTCACCAATTTTGCCGAGCCGAGAGCAGAGCCCCGTCAGCCCAGTACCAGCTGCCGGGATTGGAGGAAAAGCAGTACAACAACTAAGGTTCAGAAGTCACTTGAACTTCGTATCGCAACCCTACCCCGATCGCCTAGCGCCATGAGCTCGAGAGATCCAAGAGGAGGAAGACCACCGGGCACGGGGGACCGGGAAAATCCCCCAGACAACAATGAAGGCGATGAGGATGTGGTGAAGCGGGATCTGCCAAAATCCGGTTGAGGCAGGTCTCGATACCACTAGCGCCCAGACACCGACTAACGGGGGGAGGGGTCCCCCGATGATCCGTGATCTAGCTGTGTGTAGTATTCACCTTGTGTACC